>JAUTBS010281817.1:0-18394 GCA_032361285.1 Aequorea victoria
AAACAGGTGCCAGGAACGCTAGCAGTACAAAAGCGACCCAAGGAACCCAACCATCATGAAGCCAGGCGAACCCCAGAAGAAAACCAGTCTTCCCACAAAGCAGCCATAGAATCCTGCAAGAGACCCGAGCACAAACAGAAGACGAACCACAGAAAGCTCCGTACCTTAGGGAAGCAACACACTCCCTCATAACCATGACTATCACAGCCACTTGACTCAAGTTATGAGTGGCCCATGGAGGAAAAGATTAGGTACAAACCTAAGGGACGACCTCAGTCAAAGCTCAGTCAACCGCGAAGGCTCAAAGGCAAACAAAGAAGAAAGACGAAGCAAAGCAACCAACATCCCAAAAGCTGAACCAAACAGCCCTTAAGGCACACTGCCCCAACAAAAAACCACTTTCAATCGGAAGCCAACACCCATCAAGCTACAGACTGCACACTGCACCACCTGGCAACATGCAGCAAAGAAGACTGCACAAGGTCAGCACACAGCAGTCCCAATCTCCACACGCAGGTGGGCAACCACACCATCCCATACAACACGCGCATATCGACGCGTGAAAACCACATGTCATCTTCCTCCATCAAGAGGACCACATAACCATGATTATAACACCTACCTCAGACTTAACTTTCCGTAATCTCATAGCCAACAAAGATCATCCCTTCTTCGGTAATAAACAAAGATCATCACAAGCTACCTCCCATATACATGATAAGCAACACGCAGAGCAATACAAAGCACAAACAGACAACAAACAAATGACAGAAGCGAACAACTCTGCCATCGCTCAAATCAACCCTCGATAAATTTACCATCCGGCGACATCACGATCGGAAAACACCAACGCTCCATAACAATATCATACAGAATCACACAAACTAATACACAAAACACACTCAACTCACCATCGATGATGAGGTCTCCCAACAGATCGGCGAGAACCCCCAACCAGCGAGCAACCACCGCTCGAGTGTAGACCCACCAACGAGTCCACCGCTAGAGCAAAACCCTTTTCAAACAAGCTCAACTTCATGGATCTTACATCAGATCCAGAGGAAACCCATCACAAGATCCTGAAATCGCTCTGGTTCCGAACAACCTTGGGTGAAAAGGGATGTCTACGATCAACCCCCATGGATGACCCAACACACAAACGTCAAAACCACCATATAATGGTTCTCCCACCATCGCTTACAGAGGAAATAGAATCGCCGTCCACCAACCATGGTACACATCTGCAACAACGAGACTGAGAGAGATGTCAAAAACCTATATGGATGAACAACCCATAGCTGGAGATCCAAGCACGAACTTCAATGTTCACTGCTAGAGCGAGACACTCGCCGCACGCGCAAGAATCCACCGGAGAAGCAACCGGTTGGACACATCAGTGTCTTCTAAAATGGCGACGACCCCGCCAGCGATGGCTTCCAGGGGAGGAGACCAACTGTTATACTCCAAAACTAGGTCCCAAAGGACCAAAACAACGAAAGGAACACTAAAAATCCTCAGACTAACTGGCACTAGAGTGAAACCACCAAACAAAGCCCGGGGGAGAGCTCTTTAAGAAGAGAAGCCCTCCCCGAGCAGAGAAAAAACCAGATTCGCCTCTAAATTCTAGAGAGAGAAGCTCTGCGTTTTGCAACTTCTTTTACAGCTGGTACTTCTCCCATGGACTTGAATAGCAGTATTCCTGCTGGGCATGCCAAAGTAGTGATTACAGTTGCTAGTTCAATGGCAGTAGTACTGCAAGATGTCACCTGAATGGTGGCAGAACAACTAGTCCATACCCTCTAAAGGCTTGATGGCAGTAGAACTACGGGGGCATCTCGAAATAGTGACCCAAATAACTGGTTCAATGGTAGTATAACTTCTAGACGTCACCTCAATGGTCGTAGAACTGCTAGCCTTTTACCACGAACTTGACTGGTAGTAGAACTGCTGGGACCTCTTGAAAGAGTGATTTCAATCGCTAATTCAATGGCAGTAGAACAACTAGATGTCACCTAAATGGTGGTAAAAGCACTAGTCCATCCCCTTTAAAGGCTTGAATGGTAGTAGAACTGCTCGGGTGTCTCGAAAAAGTACCCAAATCACTGGTTCAATGGCAGCACATGAATGGTGGTAGAACCACTAACCTGACTTGAATGACAGTAAAACTGCTGGGCCATGTCGAAACTATAACTTTGATCACTAGTTCAATGGGATAAGAACTGCTAGATGTCACCTGAATGGTGGTAAAACCACTAGTTTATTTCTCCCCAAGGCTTGAATGGCAGTAGAACTGTTGGGCCATCTCAAAATAGTGATCCCGATTGCTAGTTCAATGGCAGTAGAAGTGCTAGAAGTCACCTGAATGGTGGTTGAACCACTATCCTTCCTCCCCCCTTCTTTGAATCCCCAAGACATTTTCCTTTCTTTAAGGACCCGTGCCATTTTCTTTTCACCCCGATCCGTTTACCTTGGTTTTAGCCCAGAGCCATGTTCTTTTCTTTTCACCTGCCAGGTGAGGCCCAAACTGAAGCTAGGTACATGTTCTAATCTTTTGCATTACTAAATTGAACAATGCCAGTCTGATCCCTTGCAAATGGGGTACATAGGCAGCTCGAGTGCCATCTTAGGGGTGATCGAATGCATTTATATGTTCTGTTAGCATTGTTGGACTTAAGACTTATGTTCTCGGCTAAATGGGCTTGTTTCTTTTCATTTTGACCTATGCTCTTATGCATACATTGGTATTCAAGATTCGTCAAGGAAGGGTATCTATAGACACCCCATTATGGTCGGACATGAGTCCTAAGCAGTTGTGTGATCCTTCCAGTGATGAACAAACAAGCTCAGGACAAGAGTAACCATCCTAAAGCCTCTCTTGAGCCTAACATTCCTTTCAAAATATCCTAAAGCCTCTTTTGAGACTAGCCTTGTCTTTAGAAAACACCCAAAACCTAAGACTAAAAGCTAAAAGTTAGTTTAAACATGCGACAACAATAATGTGTATCACGACCGCTAGATTAAACAAGAATGGCTAACAGACACAGGTATTTTCTTGTGGCATTCATTATTATATACCAATAGTGATGGTCACTACAATATACATGCATCCATTAGTCTTTTTCTTATGGACACTAGTCAATTTCATGATCACGTGATTTTTACGATCTGATCTTGTTTCCTTTTTGGGAGAGCATATTCTAATTCCAAATATGCCACCCCACCACCTCTTCTGGACCCTAGAGGTTCCCTCACTCTATAAATAAGAGATCTTCCCTCCTTATTTGAAAGATCCCTGAAGCCCCCGAGTCCACCACAAACTTCTGCCATAACTCTAACTCATAATTCTGAAGCTTGTTCGAAATACTGAGGAAGCACAAAGACTCAAAGTTACTCTCTTGACATTTAAAGCATGCTCCAAGCATATGAAATTCCTTATGACATAGTTGTCATCTTTTCTTTCTTTCTTTTTGTTATCGAGCCTTTGATTTTGTTTGTCGAGGAAATGGTGGTAGCCGTAGCTTCTATAGCTACGACTGACCATTCATGCATAAGGAGACATGGCCTCATGCTTTGTAGTTGCAGTCATACGTCCCATACATACTCTGTACATTTCTTTGTTCATTTAGCCTCTATTTATATTGGTTATCGATGTCCTTTGTCATATATTTTGTTAGTCAGAAGTTCCAAAGTCTTTTACATTCAAAATAGAGTTACTGCAATTGAGAAGGAGTTGCAACCGTTACTATATAGGTAACAACGATAACCTATCTAAAGTCCAGTGGTGGCTATTGCTTTTTAGTTGCGGCCATTGGTTTATACTTTCGGTCGCGACTCTTTTTCTAGCTGTCGTTGGTCTTTTAGCTAGGCAGCGACCTATTCTCTTCTATTTCGTGTATTACATTTTGGTCTATTTACTTTCTACACCTATATGCTTATTTTCGGCCATCACTTAAACTTAGATAAAAAACACGTCTATGTTTAACAAGCCCCATTGAATATAAAATACTTTAAAATTCTAACTGCATCTTTTGAGCAGAGGCCAACCGTTTGGTCGGGCGAAAGAGGGGGCCTAACACATTCCTCTTTCGTACCTTAACTCCCTGACCTTGAATCTCAAATTCTTTTATAGGGTTTCTCAGTATCCATTAAAAAACCCAGGTGGCGACTCCATGTTTTTTAGTTCATAGGTATTCGGGTCTCATTTTATTAAAAATCCTATTTTTCCTAAAAACCTCAAGAAAATGACATACCTACAACTACCCTGGTTGAACTATTAGGTAGAGAATTGATTGTTTGCTTGATTGGTGATTACATAAGTAGAAGGTAAACCTATGGATTGTCATCGGTTATCCCAAAAGGTAATAAATGGTTATAAATCCCGAGAATCCTATTCCTTGATAGTTTATTTTGTTGTATATCTTTTTGCATACTTGAGACGAAAGTACAGCCACATACTGCTTTTTCTCCTAATGCTTTTCAAAGGCCAACCTACATAGTCAGTCAGTATAACACATTTATGCATTAGTTAGATATATAAACTTAATGAACCGGAATCAATGGTGTTGAGTAAAGGCTGACTATGAGATTAGGTTGAGTGGGTGTCTAACACCTTTCCACTCAGTATCTTATCCCCTAAACCTGATCTATGGTAATAAAAAGACAACATATTCCAAAGAGAGTCACACATAGGTTCTTGGACCTTAAAACAAAGTGGTGACTCTAGTTTGTACGAAAACTTCATTTCAAAATTATTACGATCGCAATTGAATTGGTGGGTGTTGTGTGATTGAGATTCAATCGTTTGTCTATGAATGTCATAGTTTGATAAGTAATAACAACACGTTTGTTTTTCCAGCTAGAAGGGCTTCATCCTGGCAGGGACTACCCTCTTTCTCCAGGAAAAGAGGGGGTACCTACATATGGAGACTCCGTTAGGGACTAGTTAAGAGGGCTAGACTTCAAATTGCTATTCATTCTCATTTAAGTTTATTCATGTTGTCTATTTTAGGTAGCCTCAGCTTTCTGACCTTGAATCCTCTTGGGATCAAACCTAAAGTTTACTCTTGAAAAATAGCCACCTCTCGAGCCACATACCTTCATCTAAGGTATATCAAAAAGATGTAAGAGTACGAATATCAAAACAAGTGTGCATTCGTCTACACCCAGAAATGGATACCACACTCTGAAATGTTTGCTTGGCAGATGACCAAACTGACTACCCAAAAAGTCTTCAAGGTCCATATAGTTTATCCATAGAACCTTTCAAATTCGGATATGAACCCAGTTAAGTCATGATCTGGATTCAATTATTGCATGTGATTCCTAGTTGTTCATAGGTTTGTCTTGTTTTGAGTGTTCTATTCTCGTGTCCGAGCGTCATAATTGAGTGTTGTCATTTGATTTGAGATTGCTCTAAAAATCAAAAAACTTTTAATAATCCACAGATTAGACGTAAAATAAATTCCAAGTCAGTCGAGTCCTCGTTGGTCCGTGATCCGACTCATAAAAGGTTAGAGAGAGGCTCTGACGAAGATTCAACTCTGATGGCATCGACAGTTGAAAATGTGATGTCCATGATGGAAAGCCTCCAAAATATTGTGGCCGACATGTAAGTGTCGATGCCACAATTTGTTGCTCGTGCTTCTGAACCCTTAGATCCTAACCGTCAACACCATGCACCTCCACCATCCCTTGTCAATCTTGACCTTTTGAAACCCCAAGTACCGAACACGGTTCCTGTGGTACTCCCACTGAACTGACAAACCCTACCAGCCACAGAAGGTCTTACCCTCAAAGTTGGCCTAGAGAAGATTGACCACATTGAAATTGTGTTGAGAAAGCCAAAAGGAGTAGATGACTACATGCTTGACATTAAATAGGTATGACTATTTCCCAAGGCATTGTTAACTGATAAACTCAATATACCAAACATGGACAAGTTTGATGGGACCAAAGATCCCAAAATCCACTTGAGAATGTACGTAGGGGCACTAAGGCCCATGGGCATATGAGAAGATCTGCTAGGATAGTTATTCCAGAGATCTCTTATTGGGGCAACCCTTCGCTAGTTTCTTACATTGGAATCATCCAAGACACGTACCTGGAAGGACATTGTGAACATCTTTATAGCCTAGTACTCGTATAACATATAGCTAGACGACACCAGAAGAGAACTAGAAACCACCCGACAAGACAATAAGGAGAAATTTTCAGAGTTCTTAGGAAGGTGGAGAGCTAAGGTAGCTAAGATGACCAACATGCCTTTAGAGAAAGATCAAGTTCGGAAAGTGATAAAGAATATGCAGGCATAGTTCATGAATCATTTGATCATCCAACCACTAATCACCTTTGAGTAGTTGTTCGAAGATGGCATTGAGGTAGAGGACGTCATGAAGACTGGGGTTCTAGACAGAGGAGAGACTAACACAGTAAGGGAGAGAAGGTTTGGGAAAATAAGCAACCAGACATAGTTAACTAATAACAACAAAGTTGAGGTAAATGCACTGGATGCACAGGTACTACAGAACTCCCAATAGAACCCCCGACCCCACCAAGAATTTACCGACCTTGAAAGCCTCACCCTGTCTAAGGTCCTGACCTGACTTGTGAAATCCGAGCACATCAAGATACTTAACCCCACACCCCCACCAAATCCCCTACCATCTTATTACAATGACTCATAATACTCTGCATTGCATCAAACCCATGACCATCTCACCAACAACTGTTACTAACTTGGCCATGAAGTCTAGGACCTTATCGATGCCATAAAGATTGCACCTGCTACCACCCGAAAGCTCAATGTTCACACCAACCGTCTACCAAACCATACAGTCCCACCCTCGTCCAACATCAACTTTATCCAAATAGAAACCCAGTAATTTGACTTGAGCATATGGATCCTTCCAGTGAACCAGCCAAGACCCACAGTTGAGATACCAGAATCAGCAGACGTGCACTTCTTACAGGGCTAGTCAAGGAAGAGGTCTATAAACAACATGGAAATAGATAAAGAGGGAGAGAGACCAGTAAACATCCCATACATGACTAGTAGCCCACCCCTATTCCCCACTATAATAGAGGAAGATGAAGAGACTCGCTACTGACTAGAAGAGTAGGAGAACCTAGAATCCCTATCCTTCGAAATGGGTCGAAATGAAGTTGAAATCCAGTGGTACAACCCGACAAGGGCCATAGATGACTCCACTTGGAGCCAAGATCCCGAGCCAGTTAACCAACCTAAGCAAAAAATCATAGCCCTAGAACCCCTCAAGCTCCAACCTTTGACCCATCCGCCTTTGTAATCCTATCCCACCTACCAAAGCCTCACGTGAGCACACCGGACGAGCATCATGTCAATATGCTCGGGGAGGTATTTCATTTACTGCTAAAGGAAGAGGAAGAAGACAGTCGCAGTTTGTTTGACTTCCTATAGTTGGGTCAAGAAAGTATCGAAACACCTGGTACTTGTTAGATTCTGAAGAGGTAGAGCACCTAACCCGAGGAGGAAGGCATTTCAAACCACCTTTTCTAGAGCAAGATTTACTAGGAAGGGAAGAAAGAAGAAGAAGATGAAGTAGTGCTGAGATAGCTAAAGATAATACAGGCTAACATCTCAGTATGGGGCCTACTCATAGCCTCTCACAAACACCGACAAACCATGCTGAATGCACTAAAAAAAGCCCATATGTCCATAGAAACAATGTTGGAATAGTTGGTGGGAATGATATCACTGACCAAGCTAAACAATATAGTGGCCTTTATAGACCAAGACTTGCCACAGGAAGGGTTCGACCACAACAAGCCCCTTCACATCACAGTAGAGTGTCTGTTGAAGTGGGTACCAGTGGTACTAGTAAGAGTTTGGGCGTATGCCAACACCCATAGAAAAAAAGTAGGGATAGTGACCCTGAAGTTTGAGATTGGACCTACGACTTCAGATGTGGAATTCCACGTCTTGGATGTGCCAGTCTCTTTGAATCTATTGCTAGGAAGGCCAGGGATACATGAGTTCAAGGTCGTCCCCTCTATCCTACACTAGAAAATTAAGATGGTCTGAGAGGATGTAGTGCTGGTAATCAAAGGCGACTTGAGCATTTGGCCTACAATTGGAAACAACCACCCACTCTTGGAGATTCAGCCAGACCAAGAGGCATTATTCCTCATAGGGTTCACCTTCAAAGACACCTGCCATATCAGCTATGAGCCGGGACTAGGGATTTTGCATAAGTACTCCGTAGAAGATTATGTGAACCCGAGTGTCGTCGCTATGATGAATAACATGGGGTTCTTTCCTAGAATAAGTCTTGGACCCAAACACCAATGTATTTCTACATATCTGACCATTCTAGATCAATTTCACATATATGGAATCGGTTTTAGGCCAACTTAAAAGGATATTATGCAGATAACGAAAGAAGCCCAAGAAAGAGCAAAATCTAAGAGGGAAGGAGCCAAAATACAAAGGCACAACACCAACCCTGATAATGAATGGGAAATGGGTCCGAGAGGGAGACACTCTACCCTTCTGTGGGTATCCCGAGCCATGGATGGACTAAGAGATCAAAATCACCTACTCGGGTCTAGAGATCTTTTTCAACCTCCACCCCCAGCTTAAAGATGAATAAAAAAGCATGTTCGAACTAGAGGAAGCATCAGTCGATTGGGTCGATCTAATGGATGAATCTTTGATGGAGGTTTTCTTTGCCGACCTCGACCTCGAGGGCTCACCAGGAGATGCTACGGTGATGATGCTCGAAGTTGAATACCTCTCAAGCCTTATGTGGATCACGAACGTCAAAGACAAGCTTGATAACTGGAGCTTTGAAAAGTCTATCAAAATGAATGTTGAATCATCTCAGTCATCTGTTGCAGAACCTTTTTTCAAGTCAGAGTCTTGTGAGGATTCTAGTGAATCCACTTTTAGCAAGTCCAGTGGTGAGCCTGATGTAAAGCATGGGTCATTAGTTAAGCCCATGTCTCATCTTTCTGTTTCTATTGAGTCATCATCTATAGTCCTTGCTTTCTACATTAATAAAAAAGAAAAAAAATCACTTACTATACTATGCCTAAAAGAGAATATGTGGATCTTGATAATGAAAATAATGAAATACCAAAAGATATAAAAGAAATGATTGAATTCAAAGAAGAGAGGCGTGCCCAGCCCATTATGGAAGAAATTATAATAATAAATCTAGGTAATGAAAAAAACCCTAAACAAGTTTAAATTGGTGTCACTTTAATCCTGGAAGAATGCAAAGAATTGGTTGAACTGCTAAAAGAATACAAAGATGTTTTCGCTTGGCCAAACGAGGACACGCCTGGAATTGATCCCAATATTGTCGAGGACCATATTTAAGCAAAAGATGCATAGAGTTAAGCCTGACTGATTACTAAAGATAAAAAACGAGATCACCAAACAACTCGAGGTAGGATTCCTGATGTTCACCAAGTACACGTAGTGGGTAGCCAATATAGTACCAATACCTAAGAAAGATGGAAAGATCTGAGTCTGTGTGAACTTTCAAGATTTTAATAAGGCTACCCAAGGACGATTTTCCTTTACCCCACATAGACATCTTGGTCGATAACGCTGCAGGTCAAGCCTTATTTTTTTTGGATAGTTAAGTGTGTATAAATGAAAAAAGAATTACAAGAATACAAGGGGCATACCCCAGGAACTTACAATTTTTTAACCCCCCCCTCCCCTGCATTTCACGGGGGAGGGGAAAAACAAATTCTTCAAAAATAACAAAATAAGCAAAAGGAAGGACCCAGAAGGAAAAACCCACCCACCAAAAACCAACCCACCACAGAACCCACAAAGGCACACCCTAAAAGGACAAATGGCGGGCAAAGCCAGCACCTAACCAACAGAGCCACAAAATGCAAGAAACTAAAACAACACCTATCCTCGCATTCCAGCACAGATAGAACCCTACATAGACCAAACCACAGACGCAAGCCGTCCACATCAAGCTCGGAACCTTCAGAAAGCAACCACTCCCTCATCACCATGACTATTAACAGCCATTCAATATGAGATGGAAGAAAAGATAAGGCCCCAACAGCCATCGAGACGGCCCACCAGCAAAGCTCAGCCGCCTGGAGGAAACTTTAAGGGAAATAAAGGAGATAGAGAAAAAAACCATGGTGCTACCGAACCCCCACAAAGAACAAAATCAGCAGAGTCGAACACCCTGAGGCAAAGATGGATGAAACCTCTGACTGAGCCACGAAGAGAAGGGGTGCAAAGAGCAGGATTAGCCCCAGAGAGAAGACTCTGGAACATCAAGGGCTTAGACCACCACCAAGCCGAAGCCTACCAAACTCTGTCTTCCATCGGATCCAAGCCCCACCACACCAGCGACAAACAACTCTACCAACTAAAGACCTCCGTATGGAATCCGCAAACAACCATCGACAAAGGAACCAGAAGGGAAAGGGTTCCTCAGGGCTCTTGGAGGGAGGTGACATGAACCCCTTGCTATACCCTGAAAGGTCACAAAGATAGGACAGCCCCAGCAAGCCGGATCGAGGGAAGCCAGGCTAGCACGTGCACCAAGATGCACCCCAAGCAAACTCTGCCATCAGTCCTATCCAACCAGCGAAACAGGTGCCAGGACAACCTAGCCGTACCAAAGCAATAAAAGGAACCAAATCCATACAGAAGCCAGTCGAACAAACAGACCCCACCGGGCCCGAAAAACAAACCTCGAGAGGGCAAAACCAAAAAACCCCAACAAACAAATCCTCGAACATCAACCCAAGCCTATCAGCTCTATACACAACCCAAAGAGAACCCAGCAGCGACCAAACATCAGCCGCAAGCCATCCACATCAAGCTCAGAACCTTCAGAAAACACCCACTCCCTCATCACCGTGACTATTAACAGCCATTCGATATGAGATGGAGGAAAAGATAAGGCCCCAACAGCCATCGAGACAGCCCACCAGCAAATCTCAGTCGCCCGGAGGAAACTCTGAGAGGAGCAAAGAAGATAGAGCTAAACCATGGAGCCGCAGAAACCCCACAAAGAGCATAATTAGCAGAACTGACTGCCCTCAGCCAAAGATGGGTGAAACCTCTGACTGAGCCCCGAAGGGAAGGGGTGCCAAGAGCAGGATCAGCCCCAGAGAGAAAACTCTAGAACATCAAGGGCTTAGACCACCACCAAGCCGAAGCCTACCAAACCCTGTCTGCCATCGGATCTAAGCCCTACCACACCAGCGGCAAAAACAGATCTACCAATCGAAGTCCTCCATAGGGAAGCCGCAAACAACCATCAACCAAGGCAACATGAGGGAAATGATCCCAGGGCTCTCAGAGGGAGGTGATAGGACCCCCTCACTGTACCATGAAAGGACCCAAAGATAGGATAGCCCCAGCAAGCCGGAACGAAGAAAGCCATGCCAGCACGTACACCAAGATGCACCTCAAGCAACCTCCGCCATCGGTCCTATCCAAGAAGCCAAACATTGCCAGGAACACTAGCTATACAAAAGCAGCCCAAGGAATCCAACCATCATGAAGCCAGGCGAACAAAGAAGACACCAACAATGTTACCTGCATACAACTACCGCCCTAAACCAGCCTTTATTTTACAATTTCCGCAAATGGTAAGGACAAAATAGGGGTCCACAACCAAAGGCTAAAACATCTCTAGACCCCATAAGGCCCAAAACCAAACCTCGATAGGGAACACTACCCAAACCAAATTTTTGATCACAGCAAAAAAAACCCAAATGTGACCCAAACAAGCCCCAACGGGTCCCACAAGTTGCACCTAATCAGAAGCACACTGCCCCACAATAGAAATCCATGACTGCACCTACAGACTGCAGCAGCTATCAGTCAAGAGGTACTACTCCTCATGCGCAAAGGCTGGTGCGAGAACTAGCCTCGCTTACACCACACGCCAATGGAACAACGAACCACTATTCATCATCTTCCTTAACCTTCGGGAACCACTGAGATCATCTCCCTCTATGACCAGAGCTAAAAAACCATGGCAAAACCTCATCCATGGACAATCGCAGAACAAAAGCCATTATCCAGGGTCAACTTCGACAATGGCAATGGAACCAAGGACAGAGCTCCCACACCAAGCACCGAAGCTCACCCACAACTTCATCACCAAAACCAAAAAGGTGTGAGAACATGCGACATCTCCCTAAGAGAGAACCAGAGCAAACCCACAAGATCGTGGGACTGAACCAAAGTTGGCACCGACGCACCCATCAAAACCTCGGGACCTCCGAACATCGAAAAACCATACCGATATAACAAACCCTACCAAAGATAGAGAGAAGACAACATTTTCTACATAACGGGGAACATAATGCTATAGAGTTATGACATTATGGCTCAACAACACCGGGGTGACTTACCAAAGAGTGACAACTACCTTGCTAATGTAGACACTCCATTTTGACTAAGCATGATGCAGTGACCCACCGGTTTACCCTACCCGATGATGAAAATGTTCACAAGAATTAGGATTGCTGCCAATAAGAATAAATCGATACGAGAGGCGCTGAAAGTTATGTTTTCATCCAAACCTCGCCCTATTTCAAATGATTTTTGACAAGATTTCTTTAGGAGTCATTTACTAATCCTTCGAATCTTGTTTTCAATAAAAACAAACCTCAAAGCATACATTTTACATCCTTTAGTTTATATTTTAAAAGTTTGGGTGCACCCTCTTTGCTTTTCGTGATGCCCCCTTCTCATTTTTGATCAGTTTTCAAACCAATCTTCTTCAAGATATTTTTTATTACCCAGAAAATCTTGTTTTAGACCTAAACAACTTTGAAAAATATTTTTTAAACCCCTCTCTCTTGATGTTTCAAATGTTTGGATGAATCCTTTTTACTTTTTGGGATGCCCCTGCCTTCGTTTCGATTGGTTTTCGACAAACCTTTTTCAAAAGACATTTTATCATCCATTGAATCTTGTTTTCAATCAAAACAACTTCAAAAACATATGTTTGAGATCCATTAGTTTATTTTTCCAAAGTTTTATGACCCTTCCTTGCTTCTCGGGACATGCAAAACCCTTCAAAAGACAAAATTGACGCGCTGGATGGCCCGAAGGCCGAACCCACGATCAGGTCCCAAGACAGGAGGGCCGGACCAGCTATGGGGTATGGATAGACCCATAGGGCTGTAAAGTCCATGGGGGAAAATCCAGGATGTCCAGACCGGCCCTCTGGGCTTTCCCTCGCCCGACGAACTCTTTTCGACCCAGGATTCTTTCTAATTGGCCTGCCCTTGTCACCACCTCTTATCCCTCAATGTTCCACTGATTTTCAGCTATTTAACCCTTATAAATAGAGGCCTTAACGTCACTTTTTCATAGGTTGAAGGAGAGATCACGAGAGTTGATCGAATTTGAGAAATCGTTCGTAGGAAGTTCGTTTCTAGTTTTTCAAAATATGTTTTCACTATAGCCCTTCGATTCTTAGTTCAATTCCTATTAGTTTGAGTGCTCGAGTGTTAATAAGTTCGAGGAAGGAGCCCTCCGAGTTTGATTCAGAGATCATATACTAGAGGGTGTTTCGAGCTAATCGACGATCTATGAGTCAAGGTAAGTACCATATCCTTTATTTATCGCTTTCCATAGTCCTTATAATTCTTTACCATTCATTTTCTAGATATGTATCTAGTATGTAAGTATGCATTATTATTAGTATGTAAGCATGCATAATAGTTATGAAGTCGTTAGAGGGACGTCGGTTTACGACGTCGGGCCATTGTGGGTCAAGGTTCTGTCCGTATAACCATTTTTTAAGACATGTTTTTTAAAGCACATAAGGCCCAAATCTTATGTTTTAATTTCTTTATTCTATTTAACTTGCTTATAATGATTTTTGTAAATCTTACATTTCCATGTTTCGAATAAAACTCCTTCGCATGTCCGTTTTTGACAAACGACCACTTTTCAATCAAAATTCATATTTTTCTGCTATAAAAGTGCTTTTATAATTTCATTACGTATTTTTATGGATCTAAAACAATTTTATGAAAAATTCACGCACGAATCATTCGCTTTCAAACCCTTTTTTATCATCACCTGATTCATTTCCACGATGTCTCTACGAATAACGTCAGTTTTCAACGCGAGGCTCGTGTAGGACCCATCTGCATGTTTTTATAACCTCAAATCTAATTTTATAATGTTTATAGGCCTTAGGATAATAGCCCAAATGATTTTTTAAAATTTAACTAATTTCTAAAATCTGGCCCGTTCGGACCCGTTTCGAGGCCTCTTGGCCCAAAAACCACTTTTTTGACATTATATGTCGAAAGTGCGTATTTTTCTAAGGAATTTTTAAAAATATCATCGAAAAGATGTTTTCATTCTAGAATATCAACTTTATGTTTATTCTGCATAAATATCGTGTTAGAATTCATCCTAGGACTTATCGCTTATCGAACTTAGTATCATGTCGATTAGTGCACAAGAACGTAGTGGCATGTGGTTAGGCCCCTTTTTTAATATAGAATGCTGAAATTAACACGCACACGAGCACCACCATGGTTGAACCCCCTAGGTTAAAAAAATGTTTGACATGTTTGCTATTAGGTAAGTAGAAAAGATAGGAGCCTAAGCGTTATTCTCGATTATCCCGAAGGTGATAGACGGTTATGAATCCCTAGGATCCTATTCTTATATAGTGTGATTCTTTACACCTTTTTGCATGCCTGAGATGAAAGTATGGCCACATAACCTCTTGATCTTCCCAAAATGCTTTTGAAAATGTGAGCCTACCTAGCTAGTTTTCCTATCATTCATGCATTAGTTAGGTATATAAAGATAAACATGAGAACCAATGATGATGAGTACATAATCAGTTTACCTTAACTATGATGTTTGTAGATAGATACTAAATTCTTAATTAAATGACCTACGTGAATTTCAAAGTATGGTCGTAAGATCTCAAAAATAAATATGAAAAGGGGTTTAAAAGGTAGGACTGATAACAAAGAGGTATCAAAGCTTCTCTCTCTAGATTTTTGAGGCGCTTCTGGTTTTGCTGAGCTCGGGGAGGGCTTCTCTCTTGAGTAAGCTCTCCCCCGGGCTTTGTTTGGTGTTTCTGGTTATGTTTTGATGTTGTAGTCTTTCCTGGGAGCCCTATTGTGTCTCCATGGAATGTTCCGATGCTGTTTGGAGGTTGAAATGGCAGACTGGCTCTTGAAGGTTGAAGTCGTTGAGTATGGAGGTTTACGATTCAGGTTTTGCTCTGCTCGTGGAGGACTCCTCTCTCTAGGATGCTCTCCCACGGGCAATGTTTCAGGTTTATAGCTTCGGTGGAGGGTGTTTCGATAGTGTTGTGTCACTGTTGAAACCTCTGTTGTCTTCTCTGGTGGCTCTCGCTTGAGCGGTGTGGATTCTCGTTGGTGCAGATGTGAACCATGGATGGTGGACGGCGATTCTATATCCTTTGTAAGTGATATAGGGTATGTATCAAAGTCCCTATTTTTTGTGTGGTCTTCTTCTATGGATATTAGGATGTTGGTCTGATCTGTTAATCTCTTGTGGGTTGACTTTTTGTGGTTGCGTAGTGGATGGTTTGAATCAGGACCCTTTCACTCACGAATCTAGTTTGTCAGATTGAAGAATTCTCTGGTTTCGAACCAGTTTGTTGGTTCTGATTATCGATTAGTGGACACAGCTCATGGTCCTTTGGTCTAGTTCTGGTCGTCTCTGATGGTTGGCGCTAGGGTTAGTGCCGGAGCTGTGTTCCTTTTTCAACAGTGGTGCTGGTGAGATTGATCAATGCTGATGGTGCTCTGTTTGGTGAGCTTGGGCGAGCTTGCCATGGTGGACTTCATCATCGATAGTCGATGCCTTTGTTTGGCCCTTTGGATGTTTTGGCCTCCTGGCCATTTCTAAAGCGTTGCTAGTTGTGACGAGGGTTTGCAATGAAGATCCATGGGTTGTGATGCAGTCCCTCTGTGGTTCCTCTAGTTTTTCTCAATGTCTTCCTTTGGTTCAGGTGGCGTGGTTGAAGACGCGTGAAGATATGCGCGCGTAAGGTTAGTCTGTAGGCTTTGAAGCTGTGGGCTTGTGCAGTGCGCAGTCTGAAGCCTGTTGGGTGTAGGCTACCGATTGAAAGAGGTTTGTTGTTGGGGCAGTGTGCCTAAAGGGCTATTTGGTTCAGCTTTTGGTTTAGCTGATGCAATCTGGTAGGGCCCATTTGGGCCTAGTTGTTTTTGCGATGGGTTTAGCTGATGCTTTGTGGGGAAGTTTGTTTCTGCTAAGGTGTGGAAGATGGGCCTGTAAGGGCTTGTTTGGTCTATTCCCGTAAGGGTTTCTTTGGTTCAACAAAGGTTGTTTATGCTGAAGTAGCATGCCCTCTCGGGGTTAGTTTTTCCTTTTTGGTTATTGAGGGTTGCTTTGTTTTCATCTTTCCTACGTTGTTTGCCTTTGAGCCTTATTGGTTGACTGAGCTTGACTGAGGCCATCTCTTGGGTTTGGTGACTAATCTTTTCCTCCATGGGGCCACTCATAACTTTAGTCAAGTGGCTGGGATAGTTACGATTATGAGGGAGTGTGTTGCTTCCCTAACGTTCGAAGCCTTTTTTGGTTTGTCTTCGGTTTGTGCTTAGGTCTCTAGCAGTGTTCTGGGGTTGCTTTGTGGGAAGGCTAGTTTTCCCCCTCTCGGGGGTTTTGGTTCGGCTGGCATTCGGGTGGGTTGGTTTGTGAAGTTGCTTTGGTACGACTAGGTTCTTCTTGGCTCCTATTTGGCTTCTTTGTTTGGACCGATGGCAGAGTTCGCTTGAGGTGTACCTTGGTGCACGTGATGGCCTAGCCTTCTCTATTCTGGCTTGCTGGGGCTGTCCTCTCTTTGTGGCTTTTCAGGGTACGGTGAGGGGTTCCTGTCACCTCCCTCTGAGAGCTCTTGGCGATCCCTTCCTCCTGGGTCTGCCAACTTTGAGTATTTTTGGTGGGTCCATTGGGACCTTTTTGGTTACGGATGGTTGCCGTGGTTTAGTCTTTCTTGCGTTGTTGCCTTTGTTCCTTTGCGGTTGACTGAGCTTGACTGAGGCCGTCCCTTGGGTTTGGTGCCTAATCTTTTCCTCCATGGGGCCACTCATAACTTTAGTCAAGTGGCTGGGATAGTCACGGTTATGAGGGAGTGTGTTGCTTCCCTAAGGTACGGAGCCTTCTGTGGATTGTGTTCGGTTTGTGCTCTGGTCTCTTGCAGGGTTCTGTGGTTGCTTTGTGGGAAGGCTGGTTTTCCCCTCTCGAGGGTTTTGGTTTAGCTGGCATCCGGGTGGTTTGGTTTGTGATGTTATTTTGGTACGGCTAGGTTCTTCTTGGCTCCTATTTGGCTTCATTGTTTGGACCGATGGCAGAGTTGTCTTGAGGTGCACCTTGTTGCATGTGCTGGCCTAGCTTTCTCTCATCCGGCTTGCTGGGGCTATCCTTTCTTTGTGGTTTTTCAGGGTACTGAGAGGGGTTCCTGTCACCTCCCTCTGTAAGCTCTTGGCGATCCATTCCTCCTGGGTTCATTAGCTTTGTGTTTTTTGATGGTTCGTTTGGCCTTGTTTGGCCTTCTTGAGGGGTAGTTCATGTGGTGTGTTTTAGGACCCTATGGGTCTATTTTGTTCGACGGGATTCTGGTTGGTTTTGGTTCCTTTGGTGGCGTTTGTACGGCTAGTTTTCCTGGCACCTATTTTGCTATTTGGACAGGACCGATGGCAGAGTTTGCTTGAGGTGCATCTTGATGTGCGTGCTGGCCTGGCTTCCTTTGTTCTGGCTTGTTGGGGCTGTCCTGTCTTGGTGGTTCTTCAGGGTACAGCGAGGGGTTCCAGTCACTTTCCTCCGGGTGCCTGGGGAACCCTTTCCCTTCGGTTTCCTTTGTCGATGGTTGTTTGCGTCTCCCCGTCTAATGACTTTGTTGGTAGATTTGTTTGCCGCTGGTGTGGTGGGGCTTGGATCTGATGGCAGACAGGGTTTGGTAGGCTTTGGCTTGGTGGTGGTCTAAACCCTTGATGTTCCAGAGTCGTTTCTCTGGGGCTGATCCTGTTCTTGCACCCCTTCTCCTTTTGGCTCAGTCAGCGGTTCCACCCATCTTTGGCTAAGGGCGTGCGGTTCTGCTTTGCTGTTACTAGTTGGGGCTCTGCGGCACCAAGGTTTTGCCTATCCTCATTGGCCCTCTCAGAGTTTTCTTCTGGTGGCTTGCTGTGTTGGTGGGTCATCTCGATGGCTGCTGGGGCCTTATCTTTTCCTCCATCTCATATCGAATGGCTATTGATAGTCACGGTGATGAGGGAGGGGTGCTTTCCTAAGGTTCCGAGCTTGATGTGGTTGGCCTGTTGCAGGGTTTTGGTCATTGTTGGTTTCTCTCTGGGCTGCTTTGAGCTTATAGGATTTGATTATTGT
>JAUTBS010282040.1:0-11020 GCA_032361285.1 Aequorea victoria
CCTCCACTGAGAGGTGATGATGTTATGGTTATGGAAATTCCTCCACTGAGAGGTGAATGATGACAAAATGAAAGATTATCTCTTAAAAGATAATGAACGGAAAGAGGATGAACAATATTTTCTTAAGAAAAATAACGAAATGAAGATGGAAAGTAAAGAAAGTTTAGAAATTGATTAATACTTGGAAAACCCTCTTCTATGTGGTGATTTGTAAAAAGTTGATAACTTGGAATCGCTTATGATAAAAGTATGTGTGGTGAAAAGTTATATTGCTTTCAAATTGATGAAATATTTTCTTCTATTGTGCCATTTATAATACCGTTGCTAGTGATTGGTCAGGGCTATGTCCCGTGTGGTCCACTGTGGTCTTAGGCTTTTAGAGAACGTTGTAGGAAGTTGGGTTTTGGGAACACCTTTTGTTTTTTCTCTTTGGAATGTAATTGATGAGATGATATTGATGAGGCTGTGAGTCCTCTTGTATAAATTTTTGGATGCTATGTTGGGCCCAAGGATGAAGTCATGATTCTATGTTAAAAGAAAAAAAATTATGCTTAAATGTTGTGAATATTGTTAAGAATGTTGGGTTGTGTACCCATTATCAGGTTCCGTGCACGGTGCTCGGGGCAGGGCTTGATAGTTTGTGCCGAACTTTAGACTGAAGTTGTCTACGTATCCCAAAGAAAAGGAATCAGCCCATAACGTAGTTCCGGTCAGGTTCAAACTCTGATTTTAACACTCTCCTTTTTTTAATACCTTTATTTTTGCCAAAGTTGCCCTTTTGGGTTTTTAACCTTACGGGCTTCTCTAACTTTTGCTTGGGCAGCCATTTTATTGGTTTTCAACCAAACAAGCCTCTCTTATCTTTATTTTTGTATTTTTTATAGGTAGTATTTTTGAGTTGGTCCAAATTGGTGGGGGTGTTGAAAGTGTTTCTATCCAGATCCATGATAATAACATCTCATTCTATCATGATGGATTTGACTATGTATGACCCAGCCCAATTTTGTTTGAACTTTCCTCTCGGGTCAAAGATGGGGCTCAAATTTCTTTAAGCACTAGATTCCGTTCCTTGAGGTTTCGGACCTTAACCTTCTTGTTAAACGCTTGAGCTATCCTTTTTTGATAGCCTTAGACATGGAAGAGTGTCATGAGTCTCCTTTCGTCGAATAAGAGTAAATCCTCAGAACGATCCCTCTGCAAATCTATTTTTGGTACGTCACATTCAACTATTATCCTGAGAGAGACAATCTATAGTTCTATAGGTAGAACGACTTCCATCCCATATACTAGAGAGTATGAGGTGGCTCCTATTAAAGCTTGAATCAATGTTTTGTAACCCCAAAGTGCGAATGGAAACTTTTCTGGCCAATCCTTTCTTACTTGTATGGTCTTTTGTAGGATCCTCTTGATATTCTTATTAGCCGCCTCTATTGCTCCATTAGTCTGTGGTCCGTACGGGGATAATTTGTGCATGGTTATCTTATATTTCTATAGTAAGTCTAGTACTTTCCCTTGGAAATGAGATCCATTATCTGACACTAGTTTGTGGGGAACGCCATATCGACAGATGATGTTATGCTTTATGAACTTAGCTACGTGGGATGCTTTGAAGACTGAGAAAGAAGCAGCCTCGACCCATTTGGTAAAATAGTCGATGGTTACTAGAATGAATTCATGTTTGTTCCAAGCCTTTATTGTGACTTTGCCGATAATATCAATTCCCCATACTGAAAATGGCCAAAGGGATGTCATATTGTATAACTTTGATGGTTGAACATGTACTAAATTTACGTCGATCTGACATTTGCGGCATCTTTTGACGAACTTAACACAGTTTCTATAGTCATCCAAAATTAGCCTTGCCATAAAATCCTTTTGGCCATCATTATCCCGTTCATGTGTGGCCTGTAGACTCCTTCGTGTACTTCTATTACGATCTCTTGACCTTCTTCTTCTATTACATAAAGCTTGCTTACCCCAAGATAAGCTCTTTTGTATAACCTTCCGCCACATATGAAAAACTGGGCTAGTATCACGACATCTGAAACCTCATCAACGTGCTTTAAAACTGCTCATTCTTCGAAGAGTTGCCCCAACGTTGATTCTCCCAGGTTCTCAACCCAATCTTGGTCCTATACTTTTTTTGCTTCACTTTCGTCCTCCATCTCGTCCTCTTTCTTAGTGTCCATCAGTTGATGCTTGAAAAATATCTCCAGCCTCGACATTCTCTGCCTTGATTCTTCCTCTACCCACAATTTCGGGAAACCACAAAATGGGAAGGCCTTGCCTTCCTTGACAAACTGTCTGTTCAAAGGTTCATAAGTCGGCATCGGGGCCATGTACTCTTTCCCACTTATCTTGGCCTTTTCCTTCCTCTATGCTTTTGCCGCCTTCTTGGCATAATCCTTTGTTGTAGGCTTGTAACCCATTTCGAAAGCATGACGATTGCTTTGAAAACTTATCAGCTCAGTTCTTCCATGTTAACCTTTCCCGAGCCCTAGGCCTGGGAAGGATGACATCTTTCCCATCATGGTCACTGCTTAGGGCTTCATGTACAGTTATTATCCTGTCATCAGAGTTTGGATAGTTGCTGACTCGTCGAAGTCGAACCCACTCAGGATCAGGTCTTCCTCACAATGTTGTATTTTTAGTAAAGGGGTGTCATCGTTGACTGGCGACTAGATGCTGGAATTTTCAAAGATGGTTAAGATGGTACTGTCTCTTACCATCTTAACCTTCTGGTGAAGGGTGGATAGGTCTGCTTGCACAACAAGATCGTATAGCCATGGTCGGCCCAATAGCAAGTTGAAAGAAGCTGGCACATCTAGTACGTGGAACTCTATCTTGCTCTATGTTGGTCCGATGGAAACTGAAAATTTGACTACCCCCAGCTCATTTCTACAGATGTTGTCATAAGTTCATACCCCTTAGGTAGTCGGTGTAAATTCTTGCTCTTGCAGCCCAAGGCAATGCGCCGTTCTGAGTGAACAAACATTCAATGCCGACCCATTATCAATTAGTACCACAAACATCCATTTGCCTAGTTATTTCACTATCACATGGAGGGGTTTGTTGTGTAGGGGCCCTTCAGTTGGTAGATCTTTCTTAGTAAAGGCAATAACATTGGTTAGCCGAGTGGGGGCTACCATGCCTACTAGTTGTTTAGGGGTGGTTTCTATGGAGACATTTTCTTTACTCAAATCTCCCAGAACTACCTATCTATGCTTGTGGGATGCCATCAGTAGCCCCCAAATGCTCAGATTAGCCTGGATTTTCTTGAGCTGTTTAAGTACAATGTCTTCTTCTTCCTTTGTTTCGATTGTCTGCTGACTATCCTCACCCTACTCTAAGCGTACTAGTTTGAAATGCCTCTCACTTCTAGTTAGGTGTTCAATCTCCTCCTCATGATCCCACAGTCCGACCCATGGGTCTATAGCAGTATTAACGTTCGATAGGTTCATTCCTTTGAACCCCCATAGGTCGTCTTCCTCCATCTTTCTCTTTCCTTTGTCAGTTGTTACGTGGTCTTCGTAGGCCTATAGGTCTCCTTCTTCTATCTAGCCTTTTCCTTTCTCATCTTCTGTTTCTTGCCTGCTAATCTTTTTTATAGTCCATAATTCCTCTTCTACCTAACTATTGTCATGCTCTGAGTAGTCCCAAATATCATCATCCAGAACGAAAAGGTCCAAGACTCCTTTCTCTTCCTCGGAGGTGATATTCTGGCCGGCACTCTGTTGGTTTCTGCTTTCCTTTTGGCTTTCTTTTGTGGTTCCTTTGTTGGCGGACCCAATCTCTAATGTGTTCTCTACTTTTTTATTTTCATCTATTCTCACTTCCTCTTTCAGTTCCTGGTCTTTCCTTGACATGGTTTCAGATTCATTTTCTGCTTCTTATTCTTCCTTTGCTTCTTGTTCTAGTTCTTTCTTTGGTTCTTTTCCAGGTTTCTCTTCTGATTCTTCCCTTGGTTCTAACTCTTGTTCTTTCTCTATTTTTTCCTCATTATTTTCTTCGGGTTCCTCCTCTAATTCTTCTTTGGGTTCCTCCCCTGATTCTCTTTCTGATTCTTCGTATTCTAATTGCTCTTTGGGTTCTTCGTCTAATTCATCTTTGGGTTCCTTCTTTGATTCTTCCTCAGGTTCCTTCCCTTCTGTGTCTTCCCCTTCCTCACTATTTTCTGGTTGGACGCCATAAGTAAATAGGCTTTCTTCATCGGGGTCACTCCATCCCCCACTTCTTGCGGTCTGGTTCTCTTCTTCCTCATTTTTTGATTCATTTGAGGAGAGGCAACCATCGTTACCAATGGCCACATTTTGGTCATAGAAGGCAAACTCCACATGCACCTCATTGTTCTCGATCATATTGTTCCAGTCTTTGATCAGTTCCTCTCCATCCTCGACATCTGCCAACATGTTTTCTTCTACTTACAAGGTCCCTTCCAGCATCCAATGAGCATAGGGGATTCTCTTCCAAGAGAGGTGGATTTGGTCTAATGCCCCCTTCTAGGCAAGTGTAGACACTAGGATCAAAATAAGGTGAGGTGGTATTGTAGACATCCCAATTTTGACTAAACCGAACATCGGCCAGTTCTGTAAGCTTTCCGATGATGAATGTATACATTCGCCACATCAAAGGAGCTTCCATGTGAGTCCAAGAGTCTAAGGAGTACTCCAATGCATCCTAAAATGCCCTGAAACAATCCAAAATACCCAAAATACCAAAAACACTCATTGGTGCAGTCCCATCGAGCGCTGCGCCACCTCTAAGCGGCGCACGCCACTTCCATCTAGAAAATCATGCGCCACCTCAAAACTCAAGTCTCTAGCACCGCGCCATAACTTTTTTCATGCAATTAGCCAAACCATGTCAGAGCCCCAAGCCACCTTTACCCCTGGCGCGCGCCACTTGCACCTAGGGCCACGCCACTTCCACCTGGAGCGCGCCACCTTGAGAGGAAACTTTGGCTCCAAGTCAGCTCCTCACCCAATTCTCTATAAACAGAACCCTCCCCCCACCTCATTCAAACCCCAATTCTGAGAGCACAAAACCTCTGCAGAATTGAGACCCGACCCAAAAATTCCTGACTCGAACCCCTGCCAAATTAACAACTTAAGCATAAGCTAATTCCCGAAACTTCACTCGAACTACCTAAAACTTTAGAATTCCTTGCATTGGAAGGAATCCAAAGACTCGAAGACCGCATTGAAGGCCTATCGAGGACGTGTTGTACGTGAGGAAGAAGCTTCGGAATTGTTTAAAACTTTACTCATCTTCCGGGATACATGGAAGGTTTCCCTTGCTCATCCCTTTCTATTTTTGTTCATCTTATCTTTCTTTTTCAATCTTCTTTTAAATCGGTATAAGGGGAGAAAGAGGCCATTGGTCTCATTCTCTCTGATTTTTTTCTTTTAGTTTTATCACTGTCCAAGCATATTTTGTTGTTATTAGAATAATATGTTAGTTTTCTTCTCCTTTTTAGTTGTTTAGATTTTAAAATACCTAACATGTTTTCTTTACATTTTCTTCTTAGCATAAAAACACTTACACCCAAGCACTATTTTTCTCAAAAATACTAGCCTCTTTTGGACCTCCTAGTGTCGAGCTTGCTCTCCCATAGTGATGCGCGCCACTATCAGAGAGCCCAGAAGTGGCGCGCGCCACGTCATGAGGTGGCGTGTGCCACCTCTGCTTAAAACTAGTGGCTTCCAGTAGTTTTTTTTCTTTTTCTATTTAACAACATACTTTTATATGCATCAACTGCACTGATATACTGTCATCTCCCACTTGACATGCCTTTAAGATTAAGTATGCATAGAAAACCTTAGTTTTAGGTTAGGTTTTCCTTCATTATTTGCTTTTTAATGTTCTCTCTTCAACCCCTTTTTGTATGTGTTTCTTTTGATAAATTTAAGACAAGAACAAAATAAAATGGTTAAGTAGAGGCCAATTCTCGGATCGGGCGAGAAGGTGCCTAACACCTTTCCCTTTCGTACCCTAGCTCCCAAACTATTTTCTCTGGTAAGGATGGACTAGTCCCTTGAAAGTTTATAGTTTCTTGGTTTATCCAAAAATCAAGTGGCGACTCCAAATCGTGTGGCCCTTAGCACGAACACATTTGGGGGAAAACCACTCTTTCCTTTCTTTCTTGTGGTTCATTCCATACATTTACGCCTGGAACGGAGGAGGAAAGGAAAAAAAGATGGCGGGTTCCTCACAGTGGCGACTCCACTGGGGAAACATTAACACGCAAAATAAAAAAATATATATACAAAGAGAAAGGATGAAAGGGAACGAAAGATATACCATGTCGGCCCCAACACCCAAACGCCACTGCGATGGCTCATGGAGAGGAAGGGGGATAGGATGCGGACATCCATCCTTGTAAGTGTCCACCACCCGAGGCAAGAGTGGAAGAAAATGAGGCATCGGATCATGACTCGAAGTGGTGTAGGCAGCCCGACCTACATTAGGAGCAACACCGACGACAGCAGCAATACGGACGGCTCAGGTAGTTGCACCACCACCAGCAGTAGCAGGAGAAGGACGCTCACCCACCATCGGAGGAGCCTGATCCGTCGAAGGCTATCCAGCCTGCACCCCTGCAAGTTGGACGCCCATCGGACGTATCAGACGATCGTGTGCAAAGGTAGTGTATCCCCCTCGGCTAGGAAATCCCTAGCCATGAAGCCGTACAATGCCTCGTCGACATCCTCGGGTGATATGGTGTGCGTCGATCTCATGATACGTGGAGGCGACTGGGGGACCCAAAAATGGTCCGGCCCCAATGTTTGACGGACTACCTGCTCGCCCAAGAACCACTCCCGGCAGAATGGCCCTTCTAGCAAGATCCTCCTCTGGTGAGCCTGACAGCTCCTCATCAGGTCCTCGCCCACCCTAGCCTCTATGCCCTCCCACACTCACCAGTTCACCTGCAAAGTAATCTCAGCACAGGTTACATACAAGAGGAATCATAGAAATAAAATCAAAACATTTATAAAATTGAAATATAACATACCTATGCAGGGGACAGGCAATCCAGGCAGAGATGACAAGTATTCAGGTCCTTCCTGTCCTCCTTTCTCCCTCGTGTGCTCCGATCCCACCGAGTTTCCCTCAAGATGACCTGGAGATCTAAGTGGGTGTTCTCTGGGTGTGCTAAACCTAAGAACTCATAGGCCCATGACTCTAAATAAAATAAAGAAAAGAAAGAAGCACAGAAAAGATAATACAAAAAAGCAAAATAAGTTAGGTCATGTTTAAATAAGTGATAAAGTACAAATGAGAATCATACCTCGAAAATCTGCTAGTACCCGATCACAGATACCTCCTTGATCCGACAGGCAGACCGCAGACCGATGTATAGTGTCGCCAGTGCCGCTCCGCCCCAGTCGAAGGATGATATTCGATCAAAGTCATGCAGGGCTCTCAAGAAGTACAAATGAACGGTGTTATTCCTGTTTGTAAATAGGCACACACCGATCAGATAGAGCAAGAATGCCCGACCAACTCACTCGAAGTGGCGGGGATCTATGCACTCGAACTCCATGTATCTCCCCACGAGCCAGGCATATCGGATACACCCCCAGTCGGCCATACGAGAGACCTCGCCCAACCAGTAGGTAAGTGCCTCGGGGCACAAGTCGATAGTGGGGTCGAGGGGAATCGGATCACCTCCTACCCTGATTCTCGTGATCATAGCAATATCCAGCGGGGTCAGGGTAGCCTCAAACGTCGGCAAGTGGAAGGTGTTGGTGGTATCCCACCACCTCTCCACCAACGCCGTCAGGAGTACTCTATCATTAGGAGTACTCGCGAGGAGGGGAATGAACCTGCTGAAGTAAGAAAAGCTGGTACCACTCAAGAATCCGGGCAGAGCCCCTGAACCCACGTAAATAATCAGCAATTTGTAAAAAAGAAAGAAAAACACAAAAAAAGATCGTCAGAAAATATAGGCTGAAGTAAGAAAAGCTAAGGAAAAATGGAGTGCATATTCTGACTAAGAAAATAAAATCCATCATGTTAAGTAGCAGGAAGTGCAACTTAATTTGAGAACCAAAAAGAAAAATCCAATAAACTTAGAAAAATGTGTAAACGTTTATTCTAGTGACCTAAAATAGAAAATTTTGTCTCAGAAAGTATGAAAATGCGACCTATGTCGGACCAAAAAGCAAAAAAAAATCCAATAAATCTAGAAAAGCGTGTAAATGCTTATTTTTAGTGACCTAAAATGGAAAATTCTGCCTCAGACTGCATGAGAGTACAGACTAAGTCAGTCAAAAATAGAAAATTCAATAGAGTCTAGAAAAGTGAAAAAATACTATTCTAAACAAGCTAAAAAGGAAAAATCTTCCTAGAAAAATATGCAAACATTTGTCTAGAGAAACAAAAAATATAAAATCAACAAACCCTTAGAAAAACGTAAAAATACTAGAGGCAAAATCATAATAATAATTTTTTTTAGAAAAATGGAAAAATATTTATCTAGGGACAAAACCATCAAATCCCCCTCAGGAAATGGATAGCACAACCTAAGTTGGTCAGGTAAGAGCACCCTATCTACCTCAGGAAGAGTGGAACGCAACTTAGGATGACCCCGAGCCGTGTAGCTTATACATCCTGAGCGAAAGTGTGAAGCGTAACCTATTTCAGGCAAGGCAAAAGAAAGCCTGCCCACCTTGGGAAACATTGCTACGTAACACATGGGTAAATTAACAACAACCCCCTAAGAAAACGCAAAAGTGTTTGTCTAGGACAAAACAAAACCAAAGTCATAAAATAAAATAAAAACTTCCTAGATAAACGTAAAAATATTAATTTAGAGACAACAAAAATAAGTCAGTTAATTTCCTCAGCAATACGTATGACTCAACCTAAAGTTGGCCGGGCCAGCGCAGATCCAGCCAAGTTGGGAAAACATTCAGATAAGTCTAGTAAGCTGTCAAGCTCAGGACTCAATGTGACCCAATTCGGGCAGACTAAAGGGAAGCCCCTTCCTTCTCATGAAACGTAGATACGTAGCCCAAGACGGAGTTAATTAAAAATACCCAAAACCCTCCCTAGGAAGTTGTGCAAACATTAATCTAGGGACAAAAATAAGTCAGTTAATTCTCTCGGGAATACGTACGACTCAACCTAAAGGTTGTCGGGACGAACAGAGATCGAGCCAAAATGGGACCATTTGGATAAGTCTGGTAAGCCGTCGATCATAGGACCCAATGGGACAATTTTAGGACCGTAAGAACACGAGACAAGTTGGCAAAATACGTTGCTCCGAATAAAGAAGATCAAAGGGAAGGCCTTCCTTCTCGGGAAATGTCGATACGTAGCCCAAGACGGAGTTAATTAAAAATACCCAAAACCCCCTAGGAAGGTGTACAAACATTTGTCTAGGGACAAAAATAGGTCAGTTAATTCCCTCAAGAATACATACGACTCAACCTAAAGTTGGTCGGGACCATCGCAGATCCAGCCAAATTGGGGAAACATTCAGATAAGTCTAGTAAGCTCTCTAGCGCATGACCCAATGTGTAACCTGATTCAGGCAGACTGAAGGGAAGTCCCGCTCTTCTTGGGAAATGTCAATGCGTAACCCAAGACGGAATTAATTAAAAATATCCAAAATACCGAAATACCAAAAATAAAATAAAAAAATTTTCCTAGGAAAATATAAAAACGTTAATCTAGGGACACAAAATATCAATTCCCTCTCAAGAAGCGTTGATACGCGACCCAAGTTTTGAATTAATCAAAACCCAATAAAAAGTTTCCCTAAAAAACGTGAAAATGTTAATTTATGGAGAAACAAAAAAAAAATCAATGCGGGAAACGTTAACATGCAACCCAACGGCAAAAAACCCAAAAACATACACATAAAAAAATATGGAATGAAAGAAATACGGGGTTCATCCTAGGCATGCAATGTTTCTAAGTTCAAATCTATTTTAATTTTAGGGGTTCAAGTTGTTTGGTGTTATATTCTGAGAAACCATCCATCCAAACGCTTTGGGCCTACCTTATGCATACATCTAAGTCTATGATTCTTTTTTAAGTTTTTTGAATTTTATATTGTTTAACTAAGCAATAAATGAAATAAAAAAGGGAAAAACGCATACCTGACAGTTTGACACCGAGAGATGGAAACTCGGAGATCAAAAAAGCTGATTCGGCTCCGTGTTGGAGTCAGTATAGTAGAAGCGAGAGGCCGACAGGAACTCCCAAGAATGAGCCAGAGGGTCATATCTCTCCGGATCGAAACCCCCTGGCATCTCCCCGGCCAGAACCCCAAATAAGGGATTTAGGACCTGAGGGCTGTCCACCGCTGGCTCCTCAGTGTGGCGCTCAGAAGACCCGCCCTCCTCCATGGCCCGGGCAGTGTTAGCAGCATCTAGCAGGCTATCCATGGCGGTGGAATGCTGAGAGCCATCCTCCTGGTGCGAATGGCTAGAGAAACCCCTGGGCAGTAGTACGAAGAAGTTGAGATTCCTGAAGACGGAATCAATACCCTGGGTCCCGCCGGATTTTGCTGGGACCGCCGTGACCTCAGCAATGGCCTTAGTCGCTGGAGCTGCAAGGATCGGGTCTTCATTGTGACTCATGCCGCCAGTGGTCTGATCGTTCTTTGCCATTTTAGTAAGTTGAGAGATAGAGTAGAGAGAATAGAGAGCGCGAAGAGAGGCAATTCATGTACAGCGAAAATGAGCCGCCGACCGAACTTAAAAAAACTTTGGACTTTTGGCCTACCTGGCGCGCCCCACTTCTCTCCTTTAACAGTGGCACTGCGCCACTTCCCTCCTCGCGCGGTAGGAAATTCAATCATCACGTTGCGCTGTGCTGCGCCACTTCCCTCCACGCGGCGCCAATCAATCCAATCGACACCTGGCGCTGCGTCACTTCCCTCATCACGCGCCATATCCACGTGGTGCCACGTCACCTCTTCCGAGACACATGGCACCTGCGACGTGTCCACCTCCTGTTCGTCAAAATTTATCATTTTCAAAATTAAATTTCCAAAATTTGGGGTCCG
>JAUTBS010282151.1:0-11020 GCA_032361285.1 Aequorea victoria
TTATTTGGTTAATTTAATTCTGATTAAATAAATTTTTAATTAATCAATTTAATTATGAATATTTAGTTTATAAATTTAAATATATCACCGAATTTTACATAGGAAGCCCTAACTCAAAGAGGTTCGGTCGTTCTTCGATCAATGGAAACAACCAAAGGCAGAATAACCTTGACACTAGGGGTATTAAGAAAAAAAATGGTACATCTCAATCGCAAACTAATGGAAACATATGACAATAAAAGAGGATCAAAAGAAGTCACTCTTCTTTATTTCTTATTTAATCTTAAAGCCTTTGATATAATAACAAGGCAGGACCTCTTCTACTGAAACAAAAGAAAAACCAAAAAAGAAAAAGGAAAAAAAAAAACATGCATTCCCCTAAAAAGAAAAAAGAAGTGAAAAATGTTCAAGTCCGCTTTTGTTTTTTTCTTTCTTCGTTTATATTCTTTTGTCTGCATTGGAGGTCCTTCAATAGCCATTATTCATACTCCAAAGATAACATGATTGTTGAAGAATCTACAGGGCCCACATGATCTCTCCTCGCCTAGAACTTGCGATAATCTGTCAAAGACTTAGCATCGACTTTTTTGCATAGAAAGCAATTTCTTGATACCCATCCGCTTGATTTGAGTCACGCCAAACTGATACGAGTTGGAAAATATATGGTAGATCTATGGAGATCAACCAAACAAACAGATTGCTCATCCAATAGACATGAACTGTGACATCCCACACTTTTGATAAGTGCTAATTAAGCATTAAGTATCATGGATTGACGATTTTCATCCTAAATACTAGAGACAAAATTCTAAACGCAAAGGAGGAACTTGATAAAGGAATTAAAGTGGGCCTAAAGGATAGGCCAAGTTAGAAAGACTTGAAAGGAGTAATGACAAGTATAAAAAGTTCTTATGAACATGGACTCAAAAGTTGAGATTTTAGAATTTAACTCAAGTAAAACCCAAAATCAATTAAAATCCAAAAGGGAAATTAAATCCAAGTGTTGCGCTAAGGGTTAGAGAAGGCCCATATTGAATTATAAAAACTCAAATAGAATCTAAGAAGTTCCAAAGGCCCAAAGCTAAAAGGCTTAGGTAAGGTCTAAAATTAAATCTTGGAAATGAGTTAAATAAGGGTCTAAGATTAGTTAAGGCCCAAAATGATATTTAATTAAGATATTCGGCCAAAGACTTATGTAGGCCCAAAAGAATTAGTCTAAGTCCAATCTTTGTGTTTTTAAGCCCAAAGCAAAATTAGCCCAAATATGAGAAACTTGGGCCCAAAGTAAAAATTAGAGAATAAATAATATAAAACAAAAAAATATATAATATATATACATATATGTATATTTCGTCCATGAGAGGTGGGAGGAAGGAAAGATATCATGATGTGACATTTGGTCTCCCATTTTTGAATTAAAAGAAAAAGAAAAAAGGAAAAAAATGGAGAAAATAAAAGCATTGATTAAAGAGTACTTGACATGACATAAGAAATGTTTTGTCTCCAATTTAATTTGAAAAACATGACATAAGGATTCTTGGGGTCCAAGAATTGGTTAAGATAAAACCAAACCAAGCTAACTAAGTGAGACTATTCCATTCAGATGGAACGAAGTCTTTAAAGCTTAACTAATTAATGAGGGGTATAATTGTATTTTAGCACCAAAGTCTCCTCCTATAAATAGGAGACTTATTCTTCCCAATTTCATTTTGATCTCCCATACATCTCTCTACATTTTTGGTGGAACAAGAAAGGAGAAGGGAAGAAGAATAAGAAGAAGAAGGAAAAATAAGGAAAGAAGAAAGAATAAAGAATAAAAAAAAAAGGAAGAAAGAAAGAAAAGAAAAAGGAGGAAAGGAATCCACCAACTCACAAACTAAGTAAGAAATGTTATAAGTCATCTTATTGTCTCATCATTAAAGAAGGTCTTTTAAAACTTAAAAGAGGTTTGAGTTGGATCCATGGAACCTAGATAGAAAAAGGATAAGTTTCATGGGAAACTTTTGAACCTAGACCTTTATTTCATGGTCTCTTAAACATGTGACTTGTGACCCTAGGAATACATCTCTTGGGTTGTTTTAACACACTTCTAAGTGTGTAAGATGAGAATGGAGAAGAAGAGTGGGGATCACAAAGGAGGTAGTTAGGGTTAGTGTTCCTAACCATGAATTTGTAGAAAAACTTGAATATGTTCCACATTTTCTAAAATGAATATGACTTATCAAATCTAAGTAAAAGTCCAAATTTCTATTTTTGGAATTTAATAAGGGTATGTTTGACCCATGATAAGTTTTTTTGGAGATTTAAAAGGAGTTTTAGAATCCCAAAATAATTTTGAAGATTTCGGGTTCATTGGGGCAGAAAAATATAGCACTTTGAGGAATTTTAATTAATTACAACAAACACTCATTGAGATGAGACATATATCGAAACAAAGACCTATGGGTCTAATTTCATAAAAAGTTTAGTTCACATGAATTTAGAGAACATATTTTAAGAAAATTGAATTCTACGAAACAAGGCCAAATTAGGGACAAAAAGTTTGAGAAATTGTTTGGACCTATTTACAGTGGGATTTGGAAATTGAGTCCTTCATGAAAAAGTTTTATAACACCCTAAAGTATCTCATTGTACATTTTAATGAATCTAGGAGGTCGTTTGATATTTTAAAATAATTAATTTTGAGGTCCATAGGTTCTCAAAATTCTGGAATTTAAGATTCCATGAAATTTGTGAGGGGACTTAATACCTAGACCTTGGATTTAGACTTTAGAGCTTTGGGATCACTAATTTGGGTTATTAAGAGACCATTATAAGGGAGATACTCCAAATACATATAACTCATGCATCTCATGAGGTTTGAGTCATTAAGCTTGAGTTATGTGATTATGCACAGGAGGCGTCGAAGACGAGGAATTGAGCGTTGGACGTAAGGAGCGATCCTGACCTACGCAACTATTGAGGTGGGTTATTTACCATTAACTTAGTTATTATAAGTTTTGTGGTGGATTTAGTGCTTGTTAAATGTTCTTTGGAAAAATAGATTATGTGACGTTTTTACGCTCGAAGAAAACTACATAAATCAAATGAGTTTGAGAATGGTTATGAAAGCTTTTGGAATGATTTTCTATAACATGGATGTTTGCTATTGTAACATTGTTAATATCCTTGTGAGAATGAAGATATGGAAGCAACTGATTTATTATGAAGAATATGAGAAATATCTAAACCTAGAACATTTAGTCGAGTATAATTTTTGAGATGGTTGGCTTACAGAATTATATCTATAAGAATTTAGACTTGGAAATGAATGGGTTTACATGATAATTTTAACATGAGAAGAAAACTATTTTGTGTACATAAATGTTTTATAAAATGATCTATGAAAATATTAGAATTTGGAAATTTGTATTTCTAAATGAGATGAACGGTATGTGAACCCTTCTTTTATGAAATGAATGACGTTATGAAGATTCTCTTCTTAAGAGGCAACCTACGTATGGTTTGAGAACTTAGAATATTTTTGTTGAAATCTCTCGATGCATAATTTATGAGAAATGTGTAAAACATGGAAACCATGATTATACGAGTTAGTTTGTGAAAGGTTCGAGATAAAGGGAAAAGATGAGATATTTAATATGAAAAGTATATCTTTGGTTATTACCATAGCTTGGATAACTTGGTGGATATACCGCACACCCGATAATGTGTGGGTATATGCCATGGTATCATATATATATATAGTGAATATATCACACCCCCGAAAATGAATGTTTATATGCCATAGTGTGATGGAGAATGCTCTTAGCAATATATATATATATATATATTTAGTGAATATATCACACCCCCGATAATGGGTGTTTATATGCCATGGTGTGATGGATAATGCTCTTAGCCTTGTCCACTGAGTAGGGTGAGACATTCTTATCTCTACCACTGAGAAGAGAACTTTTTTGTGTACATAAATATTTTATGAAATGATCTATGAAAATATTGGAATTTGAAAATTTGTATTTCTAAATGAGATGAACGGTATGTGAAACCTTCTTTTATGAAATGAATGATGTTATGAAAATTCTCTTCTTAAGAGGTGACCTATGTACGGTTTGAGAACTTGAGTCTTCTTGTTGAAATCTATGAATGCATAATATATGAAAAATGTGTAAAACATGGGAACCATAATTATACGAGTTAGTTTGTGAAAGGTCGAGATAAAGGGGAAAGATGAGATATTTAATATGAAAAGTATATCTTTGTTATTACCATAGCCAAAATAACTTGGTGGATATGTCGCACACCCAAAAATGTGTGGGTATATACTATGGTATCATATATATTTATATATATATATATATATATTGTGGATATATCGCACCCCTGATGATGGGTGGGTTTATGCCATAGTGTGATGGAGAATGCTCTTAATTCTGTCCACTGAGTAGGGTGAGACATTCTTAGCTATACCATTGAGTAGTGTTAAGTGGCTCGAGAAATGATCATTAGTCATGTCCACTAAGTAGGTGGGACATCTACGGACGCAGTACTGCAATAACTCCTGATTGGGAGAAGAAAACAACCTAGTGGCTCTGAGACTAGTTCTTGTATATTATGTATTACTAAGTAAAATGATTGATAACTAATTATAATGTTGCCACTACTAAGTGGATGAATTGAATAAAAGATATGTTTATCACTATTAAGTGAATAAATGGTGATGATATTGAGAATTCTCCACTTAGAGGTGATTGATAGGAAACCTCTGCTGAGAGGTGATGATGTGATGTATGTGAAATTTCATCACTAAGAAGTGATAATATGATTAACAACTCTCTACTAAGAGATAATATATGTGATAAGTGTTAACTATGGTGAAACATGATGAAATATCCATAACTAGACAAAGAAAAATTTTGAAAATTTTTATGATGTGTATTTTCTTTACTAAGAGGAATGATGAAATGAAGATGAGTAATACAGAATAATGGAATTGATAAAGATGAGAAACACATAATGATTGAATTGGTGTTGTGTAAATATTTTGGAAATACTGAATTATTTTCTTGAAAATAATGGCATGCAAATTATAATAATTGTTGTTAGTGTTTGTGGTGAACACTTAGATTTATAGCTCATCCCTAAACAAACTTTTGTGACAGGTATAAGCGGAAGATGTGCACGGTCGAGTTTACTGTTAGCCTAGGTGTGTGAGTTGGGGTCAATGGAGATTTACTCCCGTTCAGTATTGTAATGCCCCAAAAATTTGATTCGTTATAAGACATAAATATAGTAATTAGAGTTATTCTAATAACTAAACAATCCACACGATTTAATATTTAACATATGATAGTAATGCTTTGCTTTCTTGCACAGTTCACGCCATATGTAATATTACACGCCAACAAAAATTTAAAATAAATTAAAACAAGTACAACTGTTCCATTCTTGATCATTCACGTGAGCCACGACTCGACATACTCCTCGTATTGCTCCTCGGTAGCTGGCTCTTCTTTAATTTCTGGCATGAAACGCCATGAGCTGTGAAGCCCAGAAATAATCTCTCGAACCCAAAATTTCTAACACTTAATACATACAACAAGATATAATAAAACATGATATGCAAAAATGCTGTAAACCCTGAATCATGACCAGGACTCCTTTACGCCGAAAGGATCCAACAAAAGACAACTATCCAAACTTGAACACTTACCCACTTATCAATTCAATCCACCAGACAATCTAAAAGACCCACCTTGTCACGCCATGAGCCGTAGCATAGTGATATACTCAACTAGCTCATGGATGCCCCAAATGGCGACGGGGTACGGCCAGGTGAGGAGTATCACACACTACATCTCAAAACCACCGTCCCAAGGTCACAACAAGGAAAGGAAGCCCATCCCATCCATCACAAGACCAAACCTAAGTCACAACCATGTGAACTTGTCAACAACAAAACCATTTCAACAAGGATCAAACCTAGCCAAGCTAGACACACGGTGAACAACCCCACCCAAGACTCAAGCCATGCATGAAAGATGCCATAATATAAGTTGATATCATATAAAAATTATTTCAGCCATAAACATACAATTAAACCCATTAATAAAGTTTACAAAGAAAACAAACGTGACTTAAGGTTAAGTGAACTTCCACACATCAATTCTCTGTCCATACAGAAATTCCAGAATCTGCCTCCCGGAATTAAATACTTTAAAACTACTAAAACACACTGGAAAATTATTCAAATTTAAAAATAGCTAAATAAAGGTGTTAGGTACATTTTTCATGAATAAACCGAGAGTTGTTCGTTAACAGAAAGGGGTCCAAAAATTACTCGAATAGATTCTGTCGAAATAAGAGTCTGTTTGGAAAAAACGGTATATCTCAAAATCTAATCAATGAAATTAACTTCTGTTAAAAGGGGTGAAACTAGACTCATGTATAGTTCTCTGGATATATGGTTCATCATAAGGAGATTTTTATCGAGCAAGATATAAGGGTTCAAAGTGGCTATATTTTCTGCATCTCTGTCATAAAAATTTCTAAATTATCAAAAGGGTTCAAAATTACATTTTGGGACCTAACCAAAAATCACACATGCTCAAGACATCTTAAATAATCTCTTTTATAAACATGTTTTTATTTAGACTTCATTTGACGCCCACGAAAAATCAAGGAATGGCCTAAAAACTACACTATTTTGACTCTTTCTTCGTAAAAACAAACATCCAACAATCATTCTCATTTCAACTCATCAAAAGCATGTCCAAACACAACATAATATCATAATATACCCAAAAAAATATTATTAATTATTTCATAGATTATTGGTTCTTCATCTATGATTCATTTCAAACTTTCCTAGAACCTAGGTTTCAACTCCTTTCTTTGGTTCCATGGAATATGTTCATTTTCCTTCATTTTTGTCCAACATATTTTATCTTAGAGAGGTATGGATATAAGAACATGATATTAGGGAGATAAATGAGAGGTTTTATAGGATCCTTACTTGTTAGTTCTTGGGTTTAGAAGATGATCCAACTTCCTTGTTCTTCACTTTTTTCCTCTTCTTCTTCTTTTTTCTTCTTCTTCTTCTTCTTTTTTTTTTTTCTTCTTCTTCTCCAGATCTGGTCCACCGAATGAGAGGGAGAATAGAGAGAAAAGAATTTTGAAAAGTGGTGGAGAGTGGTCCTATTTATAGGCAAAGGGGTGAGGGAGTTTCCAAGACTTTTTGATTTAATTAAATTCTAGAATTTAGTCAATTTCAAGTCTTTCACTTTGATGAGAATCTAGGAAATAAGATCTTCCAAAATGGTACGAGATGACATGGGAAAATTATTTGGGAGGTTAAATAAAAATGATGAGAATTGGAGTTTTAGAAAAAGTCTTCTAGGTACTATTATTTATTTGACTAGTTTTCTCCCCTAATTTAATTATTCTATGTATTCTTATCCTCTTGAGGTATATTTATGTGTATAAATATCTCCTACAATTAATTAATTAAGGGAGAAGAAAAGGTAGAGTGTAGAATTTGTATTGCTTCCAAAGTTGGATAAGTGTCACATCACACTTCTCTCCTTTCTTCCTTTATTTCTTTTTTTTCCAAAAAATTGTCAAATCAAGCTTCTCTCCTTGGGGAATTTCGGCCAAGGCTGTTTGGGGAGCTGAATTTTATTTGTTTTATCTTATTTTATTAATTAGAAATTTATATGGAACCCATTTTGATGTTTGATTAAAGTTTGGGCCTTTTTGTGATTTCTAAGATATATTTTCTTGATTGGGATTTAATTAATAAATTGGGCTCTATAATTTAATTTGGACTCATTAATTTAATTTATGAGACTTTGGGATTAAACTTTCATGTTGGACATTAATCCAAAATCTCATGTTTGGATGGTGATCTAGGAGAGACCAAACATTGTCCTTCTAACTTAATTTTAAATTCTTTAGGTTCTAAATCCAAGACTTAATTTACTTAATCATTCTTAGTGTTAAACCTTTAATTGACATTATTAGGGTTTATAAGAGTTTAAATCCTAGGTTTAGAATAGTTCGTAAACCAATTAGGGTAAAATTATGCCTATGTTAAAGTGTAAGAAAAACTCGGGTCTTAACATGTATATTTATATAGTATATTCATATAATTTTAATTTATTTTGATTAATTAATTTGATGTGGGCCCCATTTTAATTTTTGGATTAATTGTTTGGAATTTTTAGAATTTCCATGGGCTACTTATTTAATTGGGCCATGAATAATTAATTTATGTTTTAAATATTAATTTAGGCTTAATAAATTAATTCGTGAATTCTTGGGCTTAATTTCTCATTTTAGGATGCAACCCACGATTTCTCATTTTGATTGTTAATTTGTTTAATTAGTTATTGAAGAGTAGGTTTATTCCTTAAATTATTCATTTTCTATGTTTTTCAAGTTTTAAGTTCTCTTCTTAGTCTTAATTTGATTTATGGAGTCTTGCTCCTAGGGTTTTTAGAGTTTACTGAAAATTTCATCTAGGGTTTAATTCCATTTTACCTAACTTCTTTAGTTTAATTAATGGGATTTTGTTTATAGCATCTTTAGGGTTTACTGAAAATTAAAATTAGGATTTGAACTTATTTTGCACAATTAGAGTGAGTTTACGCCTAGATTATGATTTATGAAAATTCGAGTCTTTACAATCTACCCTCCTTATAAAAATTTTATCCTCAAAATTTAAGGTGTTACTATGGCTTCATATAGATGCGCCAATTGATGCGTCTAACATCTTTCTTCCTCAGTTGAACTTTTCCACTCCTTGGTGAGGCTACGAAATTCGCACATGTTACAATACTTTGACACACTACCTCTTCCTTTATTGATCCTCTAATCTTTTATCGATCTCGTTTTACATGACTTGTCATACTTTATTTTCTTTACAATTAAAGAAGTGGGGAGAATAAGATGTATCCTTTCATGACCGTTGTAAAATAAAAATTAAAGGAAAAACTCATCCTTATTATGATCAAGCGATAAATCACCATCCCGGTGTTCTACACGATTTATAAATAGTCCAAGATACTATGGTGATAACTTTTTCTTTCATCTAAAATAGATAACTCCCAAACAAGGTTGTATATATAAAAAAATGTGCTCACCAACACTTGATGTCACTTAGTACAGTCCTTCTGTTGGCATAGCTCTTGTGATGACCTTAGTACATTTCATCTCCTTCAAAATCAACTACGAAACTTGATTGATGAAATTGCTCCAGTACTATGTCTCACAATCTATCAATATTAGGTATAATTAATTTTCTTAAAATCTGAAATTCGTACTAGTTTTCACTCCAATCGGTAGAAGTTCCACCTTTAGGCATTCAATAATTTATAAAATCTAATTCTTGTTCTATCTTACGTGCTTCCAAGAGTTTATTACAGGATTGAGGTATTTATCTTGGCAAATCCTCTTGCTACTCTTGTTGAGTTCAAGAACAATCTTTACTATTATTATCATCTCCCAATCTTTCAAACAAGGCATAAGCTCATAATCAAAATAGAATTTTTTTAGGAAAATCCACAATATTTGAGTAGACCCAAAGAAGACCATGAGTCGAACCAACTGTGCATACTCTCGGTGTAAAGACCTAGATTTTTATAACCCTAAAATTAAAACTCCATAAACCCTAATGATTCTAGGTAAGTAAAGTTATGTATTAAAACCTAATGAATTTTAGTATCAAGTATTTGGATGAAAGTTTGGCCTTCTAAATCACAATCCAAACACGGAATTTTCGGCTAAGGTCCAACATGCAATTTTAAGCCCAATGCCTCATAAATTAAATGAATGAGCCCAAATAATTAATTCAAGGCGCACTCAATGAAGAAGTCTTGGAATTTTCATAAAAGATCAAATTTTTAATCAAAAACTAAAATGGGGCCCACATAATTTCTTAATTATAAAAATAAAGAAAAAATAAATTAATAACATCATGCCCAAACAAGCCCTAACCGGAAGCCCCTCTCTACCCTACGAGAGTAGTGTGATGTGACTAATTTCTTGAAAATTAAATAAAGGAAGAAAGTAGAGAAATTGTGATGTGATGGTTGTCACTTTTGGAAGCAACCAAAGTCTTCCACTTCAACTCTTTTCTCCTTTTAATTAATTAGTTGTAGGAGATAATTATACACATAAATACACATCAGGAGAAGAAGAATACATAAAATAATTAAAGTATGAAAAAAAAAAACAGTCAAAGAAAGAATAGTAACTAAAGTTGATTTTTGGGAGACTTTCGCTAGAAACCCCATTAATCATCATTTTAGTTTTTATCCCCCAATCAAGACCACTATTACTGTAAAATTAGTAAAATTTAATTTTTTTTATTAATAAATATTAATTCACTTAATTAATTAATAAATAAATAAATTAGTTAAATAAATTAAATTAAAAAATTTGCTGAAGTGATGAAATAGGTTCTGAAGATATTAAATTAAAGACTAATTTAATGTTTATTTACAATGTCTTGCTATTAATTAATTGAATTAATTGAGGAAAAGAAATTTATCAAAATGAAGTTAAATTAGAAACTGCTGACTTGGTAGTCAGCAGTATTTCCTTGTTTTAAGGATTCGGTTGGGACTAATAAGGGAGGTCGAGTAATCCATTCCTTAAGAATAGGTGTTGGTTTGGTAAGATAAGGTGTCATTGAGGGAATCAAGAGATTCGATCCCTGTTTTGGTGCATCCCTCCATTATGTATATGGAACCCTTTCCCCCAGAATTCTTCACGATCTCAGAATTTCTCCCTCTGTGAGTTTTCCCTCTCACAACTCTGCACACTTCCATCACTGAGACCACCCAGCACCACCACCGTACACTGTCACCACTGCAACCGTGCACAACTGCCGAAATAACCACCATCATCGTCCCTGGTCTGCATCACCACTTGGTGATTTCGGATTAGTGATCCCTCTATTTAGTTTTTATGTTTAAACAGTGAAAACATGAGAATATTTATATATATCATATAGAACCTA
>JAUTBS010282262.1:0-11019 GCA_032361285.1 Aequorea victoria
GGAATACGTGCGACTCGACCTAAAGTTGATCGGGGCCATCGTAGATCCAACCGGATTAGAGATGCATATGGGGACCGTAAAACCATGAGACGTTGGAGCAATGCGTTACACCAATCTGGGGCAGACTGAAGGGAAGCCCCGCCCACCTCGGGAAACATCTTTACGTAACCCAAGTGGACTTAATTAAAATACCCAAAAATTCCCTAGGAAGATGTGCAAGCATTTATCTAAGGACACCAAGAAAAAGTCAATTGATTCCCTCGAAAATACGTGCTACTCGACTTAGAGTTGGTCGGAACCAGCTAATCTAGCCAAATTGGGCACATTCGAATAAGTCGTGTAAGTTGTCGAGCGCTGGGCCCAATGTGTAACCTAATTTGGGCAGACGAAAGGGAAGCCCCGCTCCTCTCGGGAAATGTTTTTACGTAACCCAAGTTTGGGATTGATTAAAAATAACCAAAATAAAAAAATTTCCCTAGAAAAGTGTGTGAACTCCAGACTAAGGACAAACGATATTAGTTCCCTCTTGAAAAGTGTACAACACAACCTAGGGTGGTCAGGACGATGGGAAGCCTACCCATCCCGGGAAGTGCGAGATATAACCTAAGTTGGTCAGGACGATAGAAAGCCTACCGAAGTTGGATTGCATTGATACACAACCCAAGTTCGAATTAATCAAAACCAAAAAAAAGAAAAATTCCCCTAGAAAAGCGTGCAAATGCTAGACTAGGGACAAACAAAATTAGTTCCCTCTCCGAAAGCGTGCAACACAACCTAGGATGGTCGGAACGATGGAAAGCATACCCATTCCGGGATGTGCGAGATGTAACCTAAGTTGGTCGGGACGATGGAAAGCATACCCATTCTGGGATGTGCGAGATGTAACCTAAGTTGGTCGTGACGATGGAAAGCCTACCCAGCTTGAATTGTATTGATTCGTAACTCAAGTTTGAATTTGTCAAAACCAAAAAAAATAATTCTCGTAGAAAAATGTGCAAACTTTTGACTAGGGACAAATAAAATTCCACGTCGAGAAGCGTTAACCCGCAACCTGAATGGAGAAAAATAAAAACAAATTTCCCTTGAAAAATGTGTAAACGTTAATCTCGGGACAAAAATTAAAAATCCTTTACCACGGGATGCATTGGTACGCAACCCAATGATGAAGAACCAAAAATATACAAAACATCAAAAGAAAGGAAATACGGGGTTCAACCTAATCATGCAACGTTTCTAAGTTCGAGTCTATTTTAATCGTTAAGGGTTCAAGTTGTTTGAAATATTCCATGAAAATCATCCAAAAGCTTCAGGCCTACCCTGTGCATACGTCTAAGTCCAGATTCCTTTTTAAGTTTTTGGATGTCTTTCAGGTATAATTAAAGCAAAATTGAAATAGAAAAGGTTTAAAACATACCTGACGGGCTGCCGTCGAGAAATGGAGGATGGGCGATCGGAGAAGCAGGTCCGGCTCCGTGCTCGCGTCAGTATAGTGGAAGCGGGAGAGGGCCCAGGGCTCCAACATATGGGTCGGTGGGTCATACCGTGCCGGGTCGAAACCACCCAGCATGTTCTCAGCCATGACTCTGCGAAAGGGGTCTGGTATGTGCGGGCTGTCCGTCGCTGGCTCCTCAGTGGTGGGTGGCTCGTCAGGCCCGGCCTGATCCGTGGCCCGGGCAGCGTCTGCGACGTCCATCAGCTCTTCCATGGCAACGTACCTCTCGGAAGGCTGCTGAGAAGGGCTGGCAAGCAAGCCGCTGAGCCCTGGCAGGTTGGGCAGGTTCCTAAAAAAGGAATCCATGCTCTAGGCCCCAGTGGACTGTGCCGGGACCTCAACTTTGGGAATTGTGCAGGTGGGGTCCGTCTCGTGACCCGCACCGTCAGTTGTCTTGTCTCTTCCACTCGCTATTCAGAAAGAGAGAGAAAATGTTGAGAGTAGAGAGAGAGATAGAATGCTTGAGAGTCGCGTGCGACTCAAATGAACCACGACCGTACTTAAACAAACAGCACGACCCTTCACCTACCTGGCGAGCGCCACTTCCCTCCTCTCCACCAGGCGTTGCGCCGCTTCACCGCCCACCAAGCAACGTCGTGCTACCTGACCTAGCGCACGTCACCTCACTAATCACCAAGCAGCGCTGCGCCACGTGGCATCTTCCTACTTATCCTTCTTTGGTTTCAAAATTCAAATTCGAAGTCCGTCTCCAATATTCTTAGAAATTCTTAAGAATCTTTCTCTCTCGTTCTATCTTTTTGCGTGTTAGCTTCATCTCTCATACCCTGGGTTTCTAAAAAAGGTCTGTCTCACGACTTTAAACTGTGTGATTTGGGTCCGTCTCACGACCTAAAATTGGGAGCTTTTGGATCCGTCCCATGATCCGAAATCGAATAAATCGGTCCATCTCGTGACCTTAAACCGAGTACCTTTGTTCCCGCGAACTCAAATGATATGCTCACAGTCCGGCACGTCTATAAACTGATTGCTCGTAGCCTGACATGACTATAAAAGGATGCTCGCAATCTGGTACAACTATAAACTATTGCTCGCAGTCTGGCACGACTATAAAAGAGGTGGTTTATTGCTTTATTTTTGCTTTATGTTGTTTGTTTTTGTTGTTTTGCCTGATGAACGGCTTAATCAAAAGGAAATGACTATAATTCTTTGACATTCAATCATCCACGCTTTGCGATGAGAGTTTTGTCAAAGAGGGACAACTGTAGACACCCTATTTTTGATTAAACCGAACATCGACCGGTTCCCGTAGCCTTCCGATGATGAAAAGTATATCAGTCACATTCAAAGAAGCTTCTGCACGTGTCCGAAAGTCCAAAGAGTGCTTCCAAATGCAACCCTAAACACCCCGGTACAACCCAGAACACCTCAAAAATACCAAAAACACCCATCGATGCCACACCTAGCACGGCGCCACGTCTAAGTGGCGCACGCCACTTCCCTCCCAAATATCTCACGCCACCTCAAAACTCAATTGCTAGCGTCGCGCCATATTCTTTCAATCCACTAGCCAAGTCATGCTAAAACCCTAAAATTGACCTAAACCGACCTAAACCGACCTACAACCAGGCGTCACGCCATCTCAAAATGGCGCACGCCACTTGAGAGGAAACCTGGACACTAAGTCAGCTCCTCGCCCTAATTCTCTACAAATAGGACCCCCCCACCCTTTTAAAAATATGATGAAAAAAAAATAAAAACCCCTTTTTGAATCGAAAAAAGATCGAGAAAAACTAGAAAGCCAAAGTTTTGTCGAATTATACCTCGAACCCATAAATCCACACCCGAACCCTTGCCCGACTTCAGATTCTTTGCATTTAGAAGGACTCGGAAGATCCGAAGATCGTGCAGAGGACTCCCCAGAGACATACCGTACGTGAGGAAAGACTCGGGAACTGCTTGAAACTTAGCTCACGGGATATACGGTAGGTTTTCATTCTTTTATTCATTTTAATATATTTATCTTTCTTTAAAAAAAACTTCTTTCATTCAGTAAAAAAAAGGGAGAAGAGGTCATTGGCCTCCTTCTCCCTGGTTTTTCTTTTTAAATAAATGTTCAAGCATATTTCATTTTAGTCTTTTAGTAGAATCACCTATTAGCCTTTTCCTTTCTTCCTTAGTCTTTCTATCCTTCTTTAGAATTGCATGTAACCTTTTCTTTGCATTTTCTGTCATTTTATACTTTAATAGTATGCCTTGTATGCTCAATATGCATGAACTGTACCGATATGCTTCCATCTCCCTATTGATATGCCTAAAGTGTAAGAGTGCATAGAAAGCCTTAGTTTTAGGTTAAGTTTTATTTTCTTATTTGATTTTGCATGTTCTCTCTTTAATCCCCTTTCTGTATGTGTTATTTTTAATAAATTTAAGACAAGAATAAAATGGAATGGTTAAGAAGAGGCCGATCCTCGGATCAGGTGAGAGGGGTGCTTAACACCTTTTCCTTTCATACCCTAGCTCCCGAATCACGAACTCTAGTAAGGATGGACTAGTTTGCCTTGAAAAACTTTTTGATTTCTTGGTTTATCCGAAAACCAAGTGGCGACTCCAAAAATTTGTGTGGTCTTCAACACAGACGCACATTTGAGGAAAAACCCATCTCCTTTTCTTTTATTTTCAGGAAAAAGCGAGATAGAGGGCGGGATCCCCACAGTGTGCCAACGATTTGATCTTTCTTGAATCAAGCTGATTGATTGTTGAACTGATTCCACTTGATTCGATCTGATCTTCAATTTGAATTTCGATCTTCATATAACTGTTGCATTTCAAAAACTATTCTGAAAATAACGTTGTATCCAACTGTAACAGATTCCTGAAATCATGTAACTGATATTCCTTGATTTGTTCCTCGAATCTTGGTGATCTGATTTGAAATATTTTTAGGATCATTTCTATACGTAAAATCAATCCTTTTAGATTCAAAATCGATCCTTAAATCATGTTGAAAGTCAAACAAATCTCTACGGGATTCGCTCACTGGGATTGCGCACTTGTGTCGACTCACATTGAGTTGTGTCAACCCAAGTTCCTTAAATTACGAAATCTATTTGATTTGTGTCGAGCCATGTTAAGAGGTGTCGACGCATGTTTCATTTTTTTTGGCTGTGTGTCGACTCAATTACTGGTTGTGTTGACTCAAAATGTTTCAGCCTCTATTTTTTTTCTCAGGCTTTAGTTGTGTCGACTCAAATTATTTCAGCCTTTATTTTTGTTTTAGGCTTCAGTTGTGTCGACTCATGTAGAGAGGTGTGTTGGCTCAAATTACTTCTGGCTTGGAATCTTTTGTTCTGTGTTGACCCATGTTCAATGTGTGTCAACTCAAACGGTTGATGCCTCTGTATCTTTGACAGGCCTTGACTTGTGTCGACTCATGGGAGACTTGTGTTGACTCAGGCTATCTTGTATCGACTGAGATATTGCATTGTGTTGACTCATGTTCGTCTGACTGCCAAAGTACTAAAGAGATGTCTCTGTTGTGTCAACTCAAAAGTCATTTGTGTCGACTCAAAAAGACTGAAAGCTTCCAAAAATGATTTCCATCAATTCTGAACTTTTAGGTCATGTTTGATAATTACTTTAAAGATTCCTGAAATATCTTAACAGTTCATTAACATATATGATTAACCCCAATCATGGGTGTTGACCTTTTATAAATATTTAAATTCATTTGAACCATTTTTGATTTAACTATAAAGATATATATTTCATAAAAACATTTAATCTTTATTAAGGTTTTATTTGTTATCATTAAAATCAATTCTCTTATTATAAATCTTTTGGGCTAATAGTAATGACTCCATAACCCTGTCTCTGTATCAAATACCACTATTGTCCAGTGGTTCGAGTTGTGGATGGAGAATAGTAAATTTCGATACATCCTTACTTCTCGCATTGGGGTTTCAAGAGTTTTGGTTCTTACTTCTCTACTTCTCCTGTTGATCATTTGCTATTAAAGAGGGTTTACACGTCATCCACAAATCAATTGTATTTTAAAATTTATTGACAATTTTATTTTTTGTGTCTTACCAATGTTAAACTTGAAAAGATGTAAGTTTTGTTGATTAGCTCTTGTGTTTGTTCAAAAGCTGTTGCTATAACCTCATCTTGTTGTTTGCTGAGTCTTTCAGCATAAGCATCTATTACCTGGTATTGCCATAACAAAAGATTAAGGTTAGAAGAATACTTATTACATCAAATTTTACATTTTGATCTAAGCTAAATGAGAATTTTGATCTAAGTTAAAATGAGAAATTTTACTTGAAATGAGAATTTTGATCTAACGAAAAGGATGAAGGTTACAGAAAATGAGAATTTTGGTTTACGAAAAATAAAAAGTGTTTAAGGAAAATGTGAATTTTGGTCTAGTAGTTACAATGAATGAGAAAAATTTCTCATTATACTAGTACCCATAACTTTACTTACCGCATTACTTATTTCATTCTCCGTTATTAGCGCTTTGACATCTTCAACAAAAATATAATTGAAGTCATGGCTCCCTGACCACACGCATGCACTGTACAACATTTGAATATTTAGTTTTCCTGGTAAGTCTGTTTATTAACTTTTATGAAAATGTAGAAACATACTCATATCTTTTCTTTCTCCATACGATTGTAATTTTTTTCTGATCTTGTTCTGGTAACTGTGAGTACACAGGCCTCCTATGTGCTAATGTGAATGGTTTGAGTTTTCTTTCAATTTTTGAAAGTTATACATATGTCTCAACATCCACCACCAGATGTGCTGCAGAAGCTTGTTCCCAATTCTTGTTTCTTTTTCCTTTCTCCTTATTATAGTGGTAGTCTGGCAATTTCCTCTCCTTTCAACTTTTTTGTCTTAATCTTCTTGATCATAGAATTTAGAAAATCTTGGTTGATCAATATCTTTCATATGTTGACCACTCTGAGCTTTGAGTGACTGTGTTACTGCATGTATTTCAATTTCTTTTAGTTTTTCTCTCAGACTTGACACTTTCATCCTTAACAATTCAATGGTGTTGTTCAAGTCAATGATTTCAATCTTCATCTTCTCCACTTTCTCAACTAGGTCACACCGTTCATCAATTGTTTCATTTAACGCTCTCAATTTCTCATTTTTTCTGGAGACCTCATACTCAAGCTCACTTACTAATGTTGTTTTCTCTACAGCGTCATTCTTAAGTCCTTCATTTTCTTGTTGTAGGATGTCAATTTCCTTTTTGAATTCATCATTTTGTTTTTGAAGGACCTTTGCTTTCAGCGTCTCATTACCTTCTTGTGTGACCTGTTCTCTCACCTCTGCCTCTTCTCCTGTGTTGGATTCTATCTGTTGTTGGTTGTCATACCTAAACATGTTAATTGTGTTGTATAGTTAGTTCAACAAATCATGTTCTTTCTAAGTCAAACCCTCTGATGTGGGCTCGGTTGCTTCATGTTCACCAACAAGTTCTTCTTTTTCTCCTTCACTTTCTTCCTTGTTTTGTTCTCTCATTTCATCAACCTTATCTTGAATGTCAACACTGTCGTTGTCATCTTCATGTTGTTGGTCTGATCCAGCGAGTGATACACATTCAGTCCCCTCATCCTCCTCCTCATCATTCTTTTCAGCTGTTATTGCCTATCCCTCTTCTCTCACATTTTTATGTTTCTTTTTTGTAACAATCGTTAACATTTACATTTCCTCATAGATGGTTTGGCTCTAACCGACGACGACTCACCTACACAAGAGATATACATGCTCATGCAAAATAGGTATTATTACTGGAAAAATAGAATTTTGGTCTACCAAAAAATGAGGATTTTTGTCTAATGGAAAAAAAAGAATTTTGGTCTACTGAAAATGAGAATTTTAGTCTACTAAAAAATGAGAATTTTGGTCTACTGGAAAATGAGAATTTTAGTCCATGGAAAAATGAAAATTCTAGCCTATGAAAAAATGAGAGTTTTGGTCTTCCCAAAAATGAAAATTTTGGTTTATGAGAAAATAAGAATTTTAGTCTACCCAAAAATGAGGATTTTGGTCTACTGAAACATGAGAATTTTGGTCTACTGAAAAATGAGAATTTTGGTATATGGAAAAATGAGAATTTTGATCTTCTGAAAAATAAAAATTTTGATCTATGAGAAAATAAGAATTTTTTTCTACTCGAAAATGAGAATTTTGATATTCTGAAAAATGAGAATTTTGGTTTATCCAAAAATGAGAATTTTGATCTTCTGAAAAATAAGAATTTTGGTCTATTGGAAAATGAGAATCTTGATATTTGAAAAATGAAAAGTTTTGCATGAAATGAGAATTTTGTACAAGATTTTGATATTGTTACCTTATTCTTTTCCATGTTGTGCAGCAAGAGTTCTCTTACACGTGACTCCATCTTTGACAGATTTCATTGGAGTAATCTTGAAAATGCATCAGGAATATTAGGATCGATGATGGATGTGTGATTACAAAACCAATACTGCATTGTTATGTATAGTGTATTTATTAGACATTATTTATTTCCATTTTGTGTATAACTGAATTAAAATAACTGAAAGACATTATTAATATGAGTACAATGATGTACTTACCAACAGTGTCGTGACACATACTGTAAACTTTTGTGGCGTATGATAGTTGTTTCTCAACGACATCATCAACGCATGGTGTATTGCTCCAACCCAATCGTATTTGGTGATAGCACCTAAATCCTCCATATAATCGAGATATGAACATCCAATTATTGTTCCAGATGTTGAGAAAAAGATGGTGAGACATAGGTACATACACATGATTCTTGCGACATCCTCTACATCTTCTTGTGAGTCACCCTTGACCAAGTCATCAAGTAGACTCTTCATGATAGGCGCAATCAATCTACCACTTCTTACAGATCTACGGCGTATGAAGGTTGTTGTCTCATTATTTTCGTATGACAAATTCATTTGCTTGTCTCCACATGAAATACCGAAGATCAACTTGATTTCTTGTTTTGTGAAGAAAACTAATTTCCCACCCATGTTGAAGCAATTCATGTTTGGATCGCACGTCTTTATAATTTTGACAACATCGTACTTCCTACACTTTTGTATCTCAACCATTTTCTCATCAGGTAATAAAACATATTCCAGAACGGTGTCTTCTTCAATGTCATGACATGTTCAGTCCGTAGTTGTAGGCTGCTAAAAAGCTTGATTATGCCACCCAAATTAGACCTATATGGTGTGTAGGTGCTTTTCTCTTTTAGTGGGGTGTCTTTTTTTGCTTCATCTACTTCTGGGCGCAATTTCTTTATAGGCGTTTTTGTTGAAGTTGCCTTTCGTTTATTGTCTTTTGGATTTTCTGGTGGCATGTTCTCTCTAGTTGTGTTAACCCCTGTTTTTTAGCGTCTGCTGTTGTCAACAACAGTCTCTTATTCCCGTGTATATCGTACTGAATATCCACTGCAAAATGAGAATTTTGGTCTTAGCCCATAAGACCTTAATTGTTAGCTAAGATGCAGAAATGAGAATTTTGCAAAACTAAATCCAATAGAAAATGAGAATTTTGGTAAACTAAAGTTTACAAAAAATGAGAATTTTCACCCAAGACAACTGAGTAGTTTTACATGAGAAAATGAGAACTTTGGAAAATGAGAACTTTGTTAGTAACTGAGATGTACATATGAAAAATGAGAGTTTTTGTCTATTGGCAAATGAGAATTTTGGTCTATAGAATGAGAATTTTGGTCTAAGGAAAAATGAGAATTTTGGTCCAAGGCAAAATGAGAATTTTGTTCTAGACCAAAATGATTGTCCCCTAGACCAAAATTCTCATAATTTAGTTTGCATAAATTAATTTTGACAGTAAAATTCTCATTTTGGTCTAAGAAATATGAGAGATTTGGTCTAAAGAATATGAGACGTTCAACATGAGAAAATGAGAATTTTAGTCTTCCCAAAATTCTCATTATCTGTAAGCCTTCTCATTCTTCCAAGACCAAAATTCTCATAATTCTCATAATTTGGTTTGCATAAACTACTTTTGACAGTAAAATTCTCATTTTGGTCTAAGGAAATGAGAGTTTTGGTCTACGAAAAATGAGATTCTTAACATGAGAAAATGAGAATTTTGGTCTTTCCAAAATTCTCATTATTTGTAAGCATTCTCATTCTTACAAGACCAAAATACTCATTTGTCAACTAGACCAAAATTCTCATAATTTAGTTTGCATAAACTAATTTTGACAGTAAAATTCTCATTTTGGTCTAAGGAATATGAGATGTTTAACATGACAACCAGGGATTGAAATCACGAATTACGAATACGAAAGAAGTTTCTCTAGGGTTCCAAATTATGTTTTCAAATGAGAAGAATGAGAATTTTTTTTTTGGGAAGAATCGCTAGTTTTCAAACGTTGCAAATAGAACGAATGAGAAAAGAGTAACTTACTTTTCACCCTTACCGCTTCTGAAAACGCTAGTTTCCTCTTTCAGGAATTAATTTTCTCTAAAACTTCCCTTCGTGTTTTGCGGTAACCAAATAAATCCCTTCGCCTGATTTCGTGCTTCCAGAGATCGTGCTTCATGGTTGGCAAGTTTTGTACGGCAACGTTTCGCGCGAATAGTGAATTATATTGGGGGCATTTTCGGAAATTGATTTTTTGTTAGGACCTAATGGGTTAATTGTTTTGAAATTTTTTTTATTGGTAAACAAGTACCCAAAATGGGACCCTGGCCAAATTTTCCAAAAAATATAGTTATACCAACACACAGACAACACACTCTCATAGATAGAGGGGTGAGGGAGCAGGGTATTCTGCATGAAATGGAAGATTTTATTACAAGGAGACTATCATCCTTCAGAGATAACTCTTTAATTCATGCATATTTTGCCACTAACTATATATTTGGGCTTCAATTAGCAAATTCTATTTATAAGATAATTGAAGAAAATATATAAAAATATCTAACTACATATGCATAGAGAAAAAAATAAATTACTGTTCGACCCAGCTCCATACTAAATGAATGATTAGCAACAACACATAGGTAGTGATAACCAAACAAACAACCAAAACAATTTAACTTAAACATGTCCCACATTCCCAAATAAAAAAATAACTCAACCAACAGGCTCGCCCGTTGGCAAAATCCCTGCGTCTCACTATGGGTCAGGCATTCGAATCTCCCCACATGCTAGAACCATGCACCTCGCACGAAGTATCGACTCCAAGAATTTTTATTGATGGAGTAATTCACGAACTTAAATTCTACCTGTTTTATAGAAAAATAACTTTTATACTAATCAATAACTGATTACTATTTCTAACAAATCAAAAATTAAATTAAACTTCTCAAATTATAAGTAGAATAAATTTCTAGTATATTCATTTTGATAAAAAAAAATTATAAATACATAAACTTTTGCAATTACATTTAACGAAATCTTATAATGGTCTCATTATCAATAATATCAAACACATTTCAAATAATATGCAAGATTATTAAAACCGACACAACTTTGTTTATTCACACAAGTTTCTTGCGTACGAGTACTAGAACATGAAT
>JAUTBS010282372.1:0-11018 GCA_032361285.1 Aequorea victoria
AAAGAAATATGGGATAAACTTAAAATAACTCATGAAGACACAAATCAAGTTAAAGACTCCAAAATTAGTATGTTTGTACATGAGTGTGAATTGTTTAAAATGCATGGTAATGAAAATATCTCTAGTATGTTTACACGATTCACTAACATTATCAACTCTTTGAAACCTCTTAACAAAATTTATACTAACGTTGAAAATATAAGGAAAATTCTTAAATCCTTGCCAAAAAGTTAGGATGCAAAGGTCACAACAATCTAAGAAGTAAAAGACTTCAATGTGCTCAGCCTTGATAAACTCATGGGTTTATCAATGACACATGAGATCGTCATAAAAAGAAGGCTAGAAGAAGAGGAACCAAAGGCAAAAAGAGGGATGACCTTAAAATGTTCACAACCAGATTCATCTGACAAAGAAGACTCAAATAATTCTGATGATGAAAAATGACGACATAACACTTTTCAGTCGAAAATTTAGCAAGTTTCTTCAAAAGACAAGAAACTTCAAAAGGAGATCCTTTAAAAAGGATTTCAATAAAGGAGAGTCAAACAAAAATGATACAACGAAAAAAGATCCCCGCATATATTTTGAATGTAAGAAATTGGGGCACTTCAAGGAAGACTGTCTACTTCTGAAGAAAGACAAGCCCAAAAGATTCAAAAAAAAAGTAATGAAAGCTACATGGGATGACTCAGACGGTAGTCAAGAAGAATCAACGTCAAACGATGAGGAGATTGTGAATCTCTGTCTCATGGCTAATGAAGAAAATGACAGTGACGATGAGGTAATTCTAAACTCATTCGATTATGATGAACTTCTAGATGCCTTCAATAAATTATATTGTGAATTTGAAAGAATTAAAATGAAAAACAAACTTCTTAAAAAAAAGTTGTGAGTCTTTCAAAAGAACTTGAAGAGTTACAAGTTTTAAATGAAACATTAACTCTTGAAAGAAATACATCCTCACATAATGATAAAATTATTTTTCTAGAAAAGGAAAATGAATCATTGAAATTGAAATCAAATGATCTATTCGGGATTGTCACAAAGTTTACAAAAGGTGAAAAAAATCTTGACAAACTTTTAGTACAACAAAGATATGTCTACAACAAAGTCGGCATAGGCTATGAAGAATCAAATGACCAAAAGTTTTTAAAAAATCTAACAACTTATGAATACCATATTGTGAACATTGTGAAAAATTAGGTCATATTAAAAAGAATTGTAAAGATAAGAACAAAATTTGGATTCCTAAAAGATTACATCATACAAAAACTAACATTGAAGGACCCGAGAAAAAGTTGGTACCAAAAGAAATTGTATGATTATTTTCTTATAGGTGTGCTTAAAGTCAACTCCACACAAGGACAAATGGTTCTTAGATAGTGGGTGCTCCCGACATATGACGGGTGATAAAGATAAATTCATCTCTATCACACCAAGGAATGGAGGGCACATAAGCTTCGGTGACAACTCCAAAGGTAAAATTCTCGAAGTTGGTACCATTTGGTAAGAACTTCTCCCTAGCTATTGAAAATATCTTGCTTGCAGATAGACTTAAACATAACTTGCTAAGTATTAGTCAACTATGTGATAAAGGATACAAAGTAATCTTTGAAGCTAATGCATGTAGAGTGGAAAGTGTATGTGATAATAAGGTTCTTTTTGTTGGTTATGAAAATAAAAATGCATACACAATTAATTTGGATGAAATTGAATCACAAAATGTAAAATACTTAGCAGTCATTAATGAAACTAGTTGGTTGTAGCATAGAAGATTAGGGTATGCTAGTATGGACTTTATCACTAAGTTATCTAATAACGAACTAGTAAAATGTCTTCCTAAAACCAAATACGTTAAGGACAAAATTTGTGATGCATGCCAATATGAAAAACAAAGTAAAACACATTCAAGAAAAACAACTACATATCAACAACTAGGCATCTACAACTGCTACACAGGGATCTATTTGGACCTACATCTAAAGCAAGTCTAAGTGGAAAATATTACACCTTTTGTAATTGTTGATGTTTATACTAGATACACATGGGTAATATTCCTTCCACATAACGATGAAACAAACTTATATTTTGCTAAACTATGTAAAATATTTCAAAATAAAAAAAGGATGCAAGATTAATAACATAAGAAGTGATAGAGGAGGAGAATTCATTAATAAATATTTTGAAAAATTCTGTGATGAAAATGGAATAGATCATAATTTCTCCGCACCTAGAACAATCCAACAAAATAGCGTAGTTGAAAGAAAGATTAGGACATTTCTGGTTGTACAGAGAATTTCCCAAGAGAAGACGTGTTGCATTAAGGAGACCACCGGATAGTGCCCGTGCATTTGCCTGAGATTTCTGCGTCAATCAACATTTCTGGTAAGTCATTATTTTTGTTGTTTCCGTCAAAAAGGGAAAGGTCACTGTTTGCCTCATTCTCCCCAACACTATTTTCATTTTGACTGCACATACACACACGACGCTATTTTTGAGAAGAATAGATTTTCTGACCTGTCACATGGCGTGCGCCACCTTAGGTGGCGCAAGCAATGTCTATAAGTGGCGCACGCCACTTTGGACACGGCGCAAGCTATTTTTTACAGTGAGCCTCATTTGGTTAATTTCTGTCCCAAACATTTTCTTTCTATTCTGTGAAAGTACGCTATGTCTGTTCTTGGTACCCTATATATGCTAATTATTTCTTGTTATATTCCTTAACGTTCGATACAAGAATGCATGAAATTTAGGTTCCTAGGCTATCCTCTAAATATTTGCTATCTGAAATGTCATATTTTATTATTTTGTCCCCTTATTATAGAACATCTGCACACGAACACACAATTTTCATCAAAATAGTAGCTTTTTTGGTCCTCAAAAATGATGCGCGCACTCTAAAATAGTGGTGTGCGCCATATGGGAGGGTCCAGAAGTGGAGTGCGCCATAGTATGTGGCGTGCGCCACCTCCCCGTAGCCCAGTGGCCTTGGCTTTTTCATGTGTTTTCTACTGTCAGCGTGCCTCTGTTGTAATTATTTTCCTATATGATGTATGTTGTGGTGATGCCATCTCCCTTTTGCCATGTGATTAAATGTGAGCATATTTAGAAAACCTTTTAGTTTTAGGTTGAGCTTTTGTTTTATTGTTTGATTTTGTTTGATCTCTCTTGAACCTCCATTCTGTATTTGTTACTTTTAAAAAATTTAAGACAAGAACAAAGAAGGGATAAGTAGAGGCCGACCTTTGGTTGGGCGAGAGGGATGCCTAACATCTACCCTTCTCGTACCCTAGCTCCCGAACTATTATCTCTAGTGACGACGAACTAGTACCTTAGAGTTTTCTATTTTCTTAGTTTATCATTAAAAACCAAGTCGCAACTCCAATTATGCGAGCTTTAACACAGAGGCATTTAGGGGGCTCTCTTTTCAAAATATAAAACATGTTATCCTTAAAATAAAAAATGAGAGCATTTTTACACAAAAAAGTGTAGCACATTTTTCGAGAAGGGTTGCTCACAGTGGCGACTCCACTGGAGAAGTACTTAAGAAAGCGAGCTAAACTCGAAAGCACTTCAATGTTCTTATTTTAAATTTTTCACTAGTATTCGCATTTGCATTGCACCATTTTCTATCTCCTTTCTTCCATTTTCAAATGTTACTTTTCTAAAATAAAGGAGAAAGGAGAAAATAAAATAAACCAAATGCTTAGCCTACCCGACACCCCGACGGTTTACTGTCTCAAGGCTATGTGGGGGAAGCAAGAAAACCTTCTGACTGTATAGTCCTTTGGATATGGAAAAAAGGGTTATTGCATACCATTTAACTGATGTCTTGTACTCTTGGCAGAGGAGATATATTCTTGACTCTATTCAGAAAGTACCAGGTTACTGACTATCGGCCTCATATTTTATTGCATATAGTTTCTCAGAACCTTCCTTTTAGGAAAAATACCTTGTAAGATTATGTGTTTTATTTTGATGTCTACTTTTGATTGATTAGTGTAGACGTTCTTTTTGGTTTAAGCTGGGTTTTATTAACTGTACCCTTTTCTTCTCTCGCCCCGGATCTTTCGAAAAAATTCTGAGTTCCTTCATCGTTGGGCTGAGACTCGACCTTCTCTTTTAGTTTTAGTCAGGTTTTATCACCAACACCCTTTTTTTCTCTTGCCCAGGATCTTTTAAGGAAATCCCGAGTTCTTTCGTCGTTGAGCTAAGGCTCGATGTTCTTTTTTGGTGTAAGCTGGGTTTTATCACTCACGCTCTTTTTTCTCTCGCCTGGAATCTTTCGAGAAAATCCCGAGTTCCTTCGTTGTTGGCCTGAGGCTCGACGTTCTCTATTTGGTTTAAGCCGAGTTTTATCACCCGCACCATTTTTTCTCTCGTCTGGGGTCTTTCGAGAAAGTTTTGAGTTTCTTTCGTCGTTGGGCCAAGGCTCGACATTCTTTTTTTGGTTTAAGCCAGGTTTTATCACCCGCACCCTTTTTTTTATCGCTCGGGATCTTCTGAGGAAATACCAAGTCCCTTCATTGTTGGGCTGAGGCTCAATGTTCCCTTTTGGTTTAAGCTGAGTTTTATCACCCGCACCCTTTTTCTCTCACCCGGGATCTTTCAAGGAAATCTCAAGTTCCTTCGTCGTTAGGCCGAAGATCGACGTTCTCTTTTTGTTTAAGCCGGGTTTAGTCACTCGCATTCATTTTTCTCTCGCCAGGATCTTTTGAGAAAACCCCAAGTTCCTTGGGTCGTGGCTCGATATTCTCTTTTTGATTTAAGCCAATTTTATCACATGCTCCCCTTTTTCTCTCGCTTGGGATCTTCTGAGAAAATTCTGAGTTCGTTCGTCATTGGGTCGGGGTTGGACGTTGTCTTTTCGGTTCATGCCAGGTTTTATCACCCACACCCTTTTTCTCTCACCCAGGATCTTCTGAGGAAATCCTGAGTTCCTTTGTTGTTGAGCCGAGGCTCGACGTTCTCTTTTTGGTTTAAGTCGAGTTTTATCACCCGCACCTTTTTTTTCTCTCACTCGGGATCTTTTGAGGAAATCCTAAGTTATTTCGTCGTTGGGCCGAGATTCGACGTTCTCTTTTTAGTTTGAGCCAAGTTTTATCACCCACTCCTTTTTTTTTCTCACGATCGAGATCTTTCGAGGAAATCCTAAGTTCTTTCGTCATTGGGCCTAGGCTCAGCATTCTCTTTTAGTTTTAGCCAAGTTTTATCACCCGCGCTCTTTTCTCTCTCGCCGCGATCTTCTAAGTAAATCCTAAATTTTTTCGTCGTTGGGCCGAGACTCGATGTTATATTTTAGTATAAGTTAGGTTTTATCACCCGCAACCATTTTTTCTCTTGCTCGGGATCTTCAAACAAAATCCTGAGTTCCTTTGTCCTTCGGCCGAGACTCAACGTTCACTTTTGGTTTAAGCCTGGTTTTATCACCCCACCCCTTTTTCTCTCGCCCAGGATCTTTTGAGGAAATCCCGAGTTACTTTCTCGTTGGGACTAGGGTTAATGTTCTATTTTAGTTTAAGTCGGGTTTTATCAGCAACACCCTTTTTTTTCTTGCTTGGGATCTTCTGAGAAAATTCTGAGTTCCTTCGTCATTGGGCCGAGGCTCGACGTTCTTTTTTAGTTTAAGATGGGTTTTATCACGCACACTTCTTTTTCCTCGCCCAAGATTTTCTGAGGAAATCTCGAGTTCCTTCGTCGTTGGGCCGAGGCTCGACATTCTCTTTTTGGTTTAAGCCAGGTTTTATCACCCGCACCCTTTTTCTCTCGCCCAGAATCTTTTGAGGAAATCCTGAGTTCCTTTCTCGTTGGGTCGAGGCTTGACCTTCTCTTTTTGGTTTAAGCCGAGTTTTATTACCCGCACCCTTTTTCTCTCGCCCAAGATCTTTCGAAGAAATCCCAAGTTTCTTCATCGTTGGGCCGAGGCTCGACGTTCTCTTTTTAGTTTGAGCCGGGTTTTATCACCTGCACCCTTTTCTTCTCTCGCCCGAGATCTTTCAAGGAAATCTCGAGTTCCTTCGTCATTGAGCCGAGGCTCGACGTTCTCTTTTGGTTTAAGCTGTGTTTTATCACGCTCGCCCTTTTTTCTCTCGCCCGAGATCTTTTGAGAAAATCCCGAGTTCCTTTGTTGTTGGATCGATGCTCAATGTTCACTTTTAGTTTAAGCAGGGTATATCACTGACACCCTTTTTTCTCTCGCCCATGATCTTTCGAGTAAATCCTGAGTTTCTTCGTCGTTGGGCTGAGATCGACGTTCAATTTTAGTTTAAGCTGGGTTTTATCACCCGCACCCCATGTTCCTCTCGCCCGGAATCTTTCAAGGAAATCCCGAGTTCCTTTGTCGTTAGGTCGAGGCTCGACGTTATCTTTTTGGTTTAAGCTAGGTTTTATTACCCGCACCCCTTTTTCTCACCGGGATCTTACAAGAAAATATCGAGTTCCTTCATCGTTGGGTTGAGACTCGACATTCAGCTTTACTTTAAGCCGGGTTTTATCACCCGCACCCCTTTTTCTCTCACCCGGGATCTTTCGAAGAAATCCCAAGTTCCTTCATTGTAGGCCGAGGCTCGATGCTCTCTTTTTGGTTTAAGCCTGGTTTTATCACTCGCACTCCTTTTCCTCTCGTCCGGGATCTTCTGAGGAAATATTGAGCAACTTTCTCGTTGGCCCGAGGATCGACGTTCTCTTTTAGTTTAAGCCAGGTTTTATCACCAACTCCCTTTTTTCTCTCGCCCGAGAACTTCCGATGAAATTTTGAGTTCCTTTGTCGTTGGGACGAGACTCAACGTTCTATTTTAGTTTAAGCTAGGTTTTATCACTCATACCCTTTTTTTTCTCGCCCAGAATCTTGCAAGGAAATTTTGAGTTCCTTCTTCGTTGGGTCGAGGGTCGGTGCTTTCTTTTTGGTTTAAGCCAGTTTTATCACCCACACCCTTTTTTCTCTCGCTCGGGATCTTTCAAGGAAATTCTGAGTTCCTTCTTCGTCGGGCCGAGGATTGACGTTCTCTTTTTACTTTAAGTCGGGTTTTATCACCCGCACCATTTTTCTCTCACCCGGGGTCTTCTAAGAAACCACGAGTTTCTTCATCGTTGGGCCGAGGCTCAACATTCTCTTTTTGGTTTAAGATGGGTTTTATCACCCATACCCTTTTTCTCTCGCCCGAGATCTTTTGAGGAAATTCTGAGTTCCTTCGTCGTTAGGCCGAGACTCGACCTTCTGTTTTAGTTTAAGCTGAGTTTTATCACCCACACCTTTTTTTTCTCTTGCCCACAATCTTTCAAGAAAATCTCGAGTTTCTTCTTCGTTGGGCCGAGGCTCGACGTTCTCTTGTTTTTAGCCGAGTTTTGTCACCCGCACCCTTTTTCTCTCGCCCAGGACCTTCCGAGGAAGTCCCAAGTTTCTTCGTCGTTGGGCCGAGGCTCGATTGTTTTGTTTTGGTGTAAGTCGGGTATTGTCACCCGCAGCCTTTTTCTATCACCCAAGATTTTCTGATGTTGTCTCGAGCCAGAAGGTCGTTGGACTTCGCCCGAACACATTCTTTCTCACCAAAGGCCGAATACCCGTCGCTGGCGTATCTTATTTTCATTTGAGATCGACTCAAGCTTGTAAAAGCTCATTATTCTGGGACCAACTCTTGTTGTTTGTTGTCTCCCCTAAAAAAGATCATGGGTCTTTGTTACTCTTGCATTGCTCTAGGTCTGCTATTCTAGGTTAATTCTCTTCGTGAGGTCACCCTGTACCTCAAGGACGTCGAATCATGTTTTGATACTCTTTCCTCTTTTCTCTATCTCTCAGGAGGTTCTAGAAACTTACCATTGCTCCATTGAACTCTAGAATTACACCCATCTGGACCAGATCTCCTAGCGGGCAAATTCGAAGTATAGACCTTGACCCAACAAAAACAGCAATGGTGGAAGATAACGCTAACACCGCCATAATAAGAGCCCTATCAAAAATGCAAAGGCTATGGAGGGCATGACCCTCACACTCTATAATCAAACCCAGGCCCAGGTTCAGTGTCAGGCAAAAATCCGGGCCCTTTAGCCCAACCAGTTGCCACATCTGGGAGAACGCGGTCCACATGATGGGATGGCTGATGACCCCTTCTAGGAAGACAATCAACAGATGTAGGATTGCTGCCATGATCCGGATGCACCACTGTTGCACCTGCAACAGTTATGTAGACCCTACCTTAGCCCGAGAAGCCCTATTTTCTGAAAAGATTGATAAACTAAAGAAGGTGTTGAGGAAGGCAAAGGGGGTAGACCAATACATGCTGGATATTAGAGGCCTTTGCCTCTACCCTAATGCCAAGCTCCCAAACAAATTTAAGATGCTGAACATTAAGAAGTTTCATGGCACTGGGGATCCCCAGATCCACCTACGGATGTACGTCGGCGCTCTATCTCTCATGGGGATCGACGACCAGCTGAAGGCACAGCTATTGCACTAGTCTTTGTTAGGGGCTGCTCAATGATGGTTTCTATCTTTGGAAGCCACCAAGACCAGAACATGGAAAGACATCGCCACCGCTTTTGTTGAATAGTACATCTATAATGTCCAGTTAGATGTGACAACTCGAGAACTTGAGGCTTTTGTGGACTTCCTGACTCGCTGGAGGGGAAAGGCCATGAAAATATCCAACAGGCCAACAGAGAAGGAGCAAGTTTGGATAGTTATGAAGCACTTGCAGCCACAGTTCAAGAAGTACCTGATCACTTAGCCGCTCATGACTTTTGAGTAGTTATTTGATACAAGAATACAGATTGAGAATGCCATCCAGACCAAGAATATTAAGAAAGTTGAAGGAAGCCAGGGTCAGAAGCCTAGGAGGTCATTTCAGAACAACTACCCTACCAATCAATCCAGCAATAACCCACCCCATAACAACACCAACTCTATATCGGCAGTCACAGAAGTCAACCTTCTCAACCCGCAATCAAGCGAGGTCGGTCCACATTTTTCACCCAGAATCCAGAAGAGGGCATTCACCCAGTTGAGCATGCCACTCTCCATCTTGTTCACCAGGCTGATGGAGAGAGGACACCTTAAGCCTCTTGCTCCAACTCTTCCTCCTAGCCCACTTTCACCTAGATATAATCCTGCGCTATTATGCGCCTTTCATTAAGGGCATGGACACTCGATCAATAACTATTTGAGGCTTTAGCATGAGATCCAAGACCTTATTGACAACAAGGTGATTCCATCCCCAACTGTTGTCAAACCCAATGTAACCATCAATTCCTTGCTGAACCATGTGAATCCACCCCCTTAAGATCTGAATTGTATCCATAACGCCTCACCTTGCTATGATCCCAGTATCTACATTTTCCTAGAGGGGGCCATCAAACCAAATTCACCTCTCCCAGAAGAGAGTTCCATGTGCTCTCTAGATGCAGAGGGGATCTTGTATGTAAAATAAAACATCCTGGAAGATTTCAAGGAAGTAGGGAAACTAATAGAAGAATAGAACAATATGGTCGAGAACCATGAGGTGCATGTGGAGGTCGCCTTCTATGACCAAAACGTAGCCACTGTTAACGATGGTTGGTTATCCTCAGATGGATCAGAAAATAAGGAAGCAAATAGCCAAACAGAAGGAAGTAGGGGTAGAGTGACCCTGATGAGGAGAACCTTTTCACCTCTGGTGTCCAACCAGAAAATAGTGAAGAAGAAGAAAACACAGAAGAGTCATCAGGAGAGGAATCAGATGAGGGATCAGGAAACAGTGAGAAAGAATTAGAGAGAGAACCAGAGTCAGAACCCGGGGAAGAACTAGAAGATGAATCTAAAACTGAGTCTGGGAAACACCAAGAACTGAATAGGGAAGTGAGAAGAGATGAAAGTAAGAAAGTAAGAAAGTAGAAAACACAGCAGAAATTAGGCCCACCGACAACAAGACTGCTGATAGGTGTTTAAATGGACCCTTTTTAGCCCTTTAAAATATACTAGTTAGTTCATTTATTTATTTCACTTATGTACTTTTAGCATTTTTAATAATTTCAGATACTTGAGAACGAATGAAACCACAACGGAGTAAAAGAGCAAAGAGATGTTGAAAACTACACTTATAATTTTAATACGGAGTTTTGATGTCAAGTGGTTGTACAGTCCAAGTGGTTCAGTGGTGAGCATTCTATGCTTGAGGTCCAAGGTTCAAGTCCTGTGAGAATCATTTGTTGATATGTTCTTGAATTCAGCACCAACGCATTAGCTACACTTATAATTTTGATGAGAAGATTTAAAGACAAGTGATTGTGCATTCCAAGTGGTTTACTAAGGAGGTTTTCATGCTTGAGGTTTATGGTTCGATTCTTGGGAGAGGCATTTGCTAATATATTTTTTGATTTTCAAAAGCAGCACTGCCACACCAGATAAAAACCCTAGATAATGCTAGATTGGTTTGAAGATGCTGGGAAAGCTTGGATTGGTTTGAAGATTTGAAAGATTCTTGCATTTAATACCTTTTGTCATCTTATATCTCAAAATTCTATATATACGTATGGCTTTGAGAAGAAAGGGAGGAGGGCCAGAGAAGAGGATTCTCTGCAAATTGAAAAGGTTTCAAAAAGCAGAGAATTCTCCTAAGTGTTTAAAGAGAAGAAATTCAAAAGTTCTTCATGATGGCCATACTCTAAGCCTTGGCAAATCCACCATCCATGAGTGACTAGGTTTTTCCCTCTTAAGGAGGAGATGAAACTCTAAACAAGTAAATTTAGATTTATGTATTTATTTAGAATATATTATTTGAATCTGCGGTTGTATAATTTCATGTTCTTAGATTTAATTCAAATTTTCAATAAACAAAATTTTCTACATTATGTATTTATTTTCTGTGATTTCAAATGTATTATTATACAATGGTATTATTGTATTATAATTAAATATTTGAGATAGAGTATGCTAAGACGAAGACGAGTCGTGCTAAGATTTTATCAAAAACGATTCGTACTTAGTTAAGATATTCTATGCCGGATCTTAATTATAATAATATTCTTGATGATCTCGTTAGTGCTTG
>JAUTBS010282483.1:0-11017 GCA_032361285.1 Aequorea victoria
ACCCAAATTTATTGAAAAAGTTTCTTCAATTAAGGGTTTAGCATGCATTTCTTCTTCTTTTTCAATTAAAAGTTTTACCATTGGGGAAACAACCCCATCAAATTCATCGGAGTCAACAATCAAACATTTATAAGGAATTACAATAGGATAACAGGAAGAGTTCTCCATATTATTATAATCACCGAGGGTTACAGATTTTGATGTGAACTTCGTTGTAACAGAAGACCGAGACACCCCAACAGGTGGATGCTCAGCAGACTCACCACTGGACTTTGACTCCGTAGGCGTTGACGAGTCCGACTCAGAATCACTATCTACTTCATTTAGAACATTATATTCGTAAGCCCAATTTTTTGTTACAACACTACCCTCGCTTATTATTAAGCCAAAACAGTCGACAGGATCGTCGTTGCCCAGCATGGCGACCTCTTCCACGACTTCTTCCGCATGTAGAGGAGTTGCTCCTTTAAAGAGCGACCCCAACGTGAATTCTTCTGAGTCTTCTGCCAGTCTTTTCTGCGCGCCTTCTCTGCTACGCCCTTGTCTTCAACCTCGTCTTCCTCAGGCTCACTATTTGTCAGCTGATGTTCAAAGAATATCTCCAGCCCAGGTACTTTTTGGCCAGACCCTTTGGCAATCCAAGGTTCCAAAAATCCATAGAACGGAAAAGTCTCGCCTTCTTTCACGTACTGCCCATTTGGAGGCCCATAAGTTGGCAACGGAGCTAAATATTCTATATTGGTGCTCCTGGCCAAAGCCCTTTTCTATGCTTCCACCCTCTCTCTAGCAAGGTCTTATCTTGTGGGCTTGTATCCCAGACCAAAGGTATATCGGTTTTCCTGAACACAGACGGGTTCAGTTCTACCTTGTTGACTTTTTCCAAGCCCTAGGCCTGGGAAATACGACATTTTGTCCATCATCATGATTGCCTGAGGTTTCATGTACAACTGCTCTCCGTTCAACAAAGTCTGGATAGCTGCCATTTTATCAAATTCGAAACCACTTAGTGTGAGATCCTCCTCCCCGTGCTGTATCTCAAGCAGGGGGGTGCCATCAGTGGCTGTAGGCTGGATGCTGGATTCGCCAAATATGGTCAAGACAGCCCCATTCCTTATCATTTTAACCTTATAATGGAGAGTGGATGGAACTTCTTGTACATCTGGGTCATGCAACCACGGTCATCCTAACAACGGATTGAAGGAGGCCGGTACATCCAAAACGTGAAACTCGATCTCAGTAGCCTCCATATACTTAGGTTTGCCTCGATCTTTTTGAGCTATTTCAGTACAGTATCATCCTTTTCTCTGACCTGTGCTGCGAGTTGACTGACTTTGCCTCTCTCTAAGTTGGCTGGTTTAAAGTGTCTTCCTCTCCTAGTTAAATGCTCAATTTCCTCTTCGGGGCTCTACAGACTGTCCCGGTGATCAGTGGCGGGGTTCACTTCAGACAGATCTAATCCTTCTAGTCCCCATAAGTCATCCTCTGCCACTTTCTTAGTTTCTGTATCAGTTGCTGGGGGGTCTGTGCTATCCTCTCACTTTTTCTTCTGGGGTAGGCTCTGCTCCTTTTTTGTTTCCTCGTGATTGATCTCCTCTGCTGCCCAGATCTCATTGTTCTTCCAACTATCACCGGGCCCTGAGTAGTCCCAGATATCATCATTAAGAACGAAAAGGTCTAAGATGCCTTCTCCTTCTTTACATGGGATATCTAGGTCAGCCTTTTCTTTGCCTTTACTCCTGGTCCTGTTTTGGGCACTGTTGATATCATTGGGCCCGATGGTTATCATTTTCTCAGCTCCCTTGCTGGTTCTGTCTTCTTCCTCTGTGTTTTTTGGCATATATGAATCCCACCTTTTCTCAGCCCTGGTTTGAATCTGACTGTCAAATTTATTCTCAGGTTCTGATCCCGAGTCCATTTTTGTCTTCGCTTCTGCCTCTACTTCAGATTCTAGTTTCATTCCTACTATTTCTGTATCTATTTTTACTTCTGTTATGGCCTCTGTTTCCATCCCGGGCCTTATTCATATATCCCCTATGTTCCCCTCCGATTCCTCTATTGGCTGGCTTGTATTTGTCGGTTCTACACTGTAATCTGGTGGGGTTACAGGAGTATAAAAGTCGTCATCATTGGGGTTGTCCCACTTCTCATTCTCACTAAAATCATCGTCCGTGCATACTTCTTCTGAATCATCCGAGGACATCCATCCATCAAAGCCCACATCTATGTTGGGGTCATAGACGGCGACCCCTACATGTACACTGTGGATAGCTAACAAGTTATCCCACTCTTCCATCACCTCTTCTACGTCCTCCAGTTCTATTAAGTTATTTTCTTCAACATACAGAGTTCCTTCTGCATCTAAAGAGCACAAAGAATTCCCCTCCGGGAGAGGTGGACTCGGTCTGACACCCCCTTCTGGGCAGATGTAGATACATACTGGAATCATAGCGGGGAGAGACTGTGTGGATATGGTTCATATTTTGAGGGGGTGGGTTCATATGATTCGGTAAAGGATTGGTGGTAACATTAGGTTTAGGCACCGTTGGAGGCGAGATCACCTTGTTATTAATCAGATCCTGAATTTTGTGCCTGAGCCTCATACAATGCTGGATGGCATGTTCGAGCATCTGATGATACGCACAGTATGCTACGGAATTGAAGTTAGCAGGAGTTGGGCTCGGAATAGGTGTTGGTTCAAGGGGAATCACATGCCCTTTCTCCAGCAATCTCGGGTATAGCACAAAGAGTGGAACGCTAAGTTCGTTGAAAACTCTTCGAGTTAACGAGAATGTGGGTGGTAGCCTGAACGGCCTTGACTAAGGGTGAAATGAGTGTGGGTTAAACGGCCGGGGGTTAAATGGTTAGGAGTTAAAGGGTTGATGATTGAGCAGGTTTACATCTACGGCCCCCAACATGCTGTGGTTTGGTTGGCTCAGACCAACCTAGTTGTTAGGGTAGCTGCTTGGACCTGAATAATTCTGCCCATGATAGTTTTGTCCCTGATAAGGCTTCCGAGCTCTCTGTTGACTTGTCCCTGTTTCAGCCTTGACCTCTGTTCTTTCAATCTCGCCCGACTGGAGGGCATCTTCGATCTGAACTCCTGTATCGAACAACGATTCAAAAGTCATGAGCGGTTGGGTCATGAGGTACTTTCTGAACTGAGGCCGCAAGTTCTTAACTACCGTCCAAACTTATTCTTTCTCTGTAGGCCGGTTGGTCATTCTGGCTGCCTTTCCCCTCTAGCGGGTTAGGAAGTCAACAAAAGATTCTTGGGTGGTCTGCTTAGTGGTCTCCAACTCCCAAATGGTCACGTCCAGCTGGATATTGTAATTGTATTGCCTGACAAATGCCGTAGCAATATCCTCCCATGTTCTAATTCTGGTGGCTTTTAAAGTTTGAAACCAACGCTGAGCGGTCCCGGAGAGGGACCGGTGGAAGAGTTGTGCTTTTAGCTGGTCATCAATGCCCATGGGAGATAGGGTACCGACATACATCCTTACGTGAATCCTAGAATCACCGGTACCGTTAAATTTTTCCATCTCTGGCATCTTGAATTTCTCGGGCAACTTAGCGTCGGGAAACAAACAGAGTCCTTCTACATCCAACATGTACTCATCAACTCCTTGGGCCTTCCTCAGTACCTTTTCCAACCTATCTATTTTATCTAATAGTAAAGCCTCCCGGGCCGAGGCCGGGTCTATCACAGCGGGGGCAACAGTAACACCAGTAGTAGCTGCAGCAGTAGGAATAACAGGAATACCACCAGCAGCAGGAATACCAGCAGGCCTAATTCCTAAAAGAGCTGTGCCATATTGCTCTTCCTCCCAAGCTTCGTTATTAGCAACTTCACCCTATGGATTTCTCAAAACTTGATTAGCCCGAAGGGTCTGGATCTCGACTTGACATTGTGCCTGGGCATGGGTTTGCTCCTGAAGCTTGAGGGCCATGCCTTCTAGAGCTCTCTGCATCTCTGATAGAGTTCGGATCAATGCAACATTTGCATCTCCATCTTCTGACATTGTATAGTTTTCTGGATTAGAATCTGATCTTTTGAGTCTTTCACTTGACAACCGAATCCAGGCGAGTGTAGCGTCAGAACCTGACGACGCAATGATAACCCTAAAGGGATGAAAACGAAACTGCATGTAAGATAATTTTATAAAATGCGATGACTCTACGAGGGAAAACAACACAAGAAAACAAGGTTTAAGCAGCAAAGCATAAGACGGGCAGCTAAAACCTGGTGGAGAAGCGCACAAAAACCCCAAAAAGGAAAAGGTTGGGGTAACGATACCCAGCTTTCCGTCTGAGACTCTGAATCTCAAACGGTAAAAAAAAAAAATTTTGTGGTGTGCGCTGGCTTTCCGTCTGAGAAGTCTCAGATGGCAGGAAAAAAAGAAATACGGGATGGACCCAGCTTTTCGTCTGAGACCAGAGTCTCAAACGGTAGAAAAAGAAATTTTTTGGTGTGCGCCGACTTTCCGTTTGAGAAGTCTCAGACAGCAGAAAAAAGAAATACGGGATGGACCCGGCTTTCCGTTTGAGATCGGAATCTCAAACGATAGAAAAAGATATTTTGCGGTGTGCGCCGGCTTTCCATCTCAGAAGTCTCAAACGGCAGATAAAAGAAAAATGGGACGGACCCAGCTTTCCGTCTGAGATCGGAGTCTGAAACGGTAGAAAAATAAATTTTGCGGTGTGCGCCGGCTTTCCATCTGAGACCCTGAATCTCAAGACAGCACAAAGACCGAGGGTGCGGGACGATACCGATGCACCCTCGCCGCTGAGTCTCAAAAGGTTGAGTCTCTACGGGCGAAGAAAAAAAAGGTAAAAGGGGTGCGGGAATGGGCCCGACTTCCGTCGAGACTTATCTCTCTACGGACAAAACAAAAAGACTGCGGGAAGCCCCGACTTCCATCGAGACTCTGAATCTCTACGGATAAAAAGAAACGGGGAGGTTGACTAAGAGTATCCAAAGAAAAAAAAACATTCGCCAAGCGGTAGGAAAGGTTGCGAGCTTGTTAGCCCGGCTACCGGCGAGACTTATCTCTCTACGGTTGAAACAAAAGAAAGGTGGGGGGATGATACTCGACTTCCGTCGAGACTCTGAATCTCTACGCTTAGAAAGAAAAGGGGAGGGGAGACGAAGCAAGATCTTTCTGTGCGAGGGTGAACTCGGGCGGTAAGGGAGGTCGCGTGCGGGGACGATACCCAACTTTTCCGTGGAGCCGGAGCTCTGACGACGATGGAAGCAGGATTGACCCGACTTATACCAACAATACTAACTTGATAATTTGGGTGATGCAGGACTGACCCGACTTACACTATTGAAATGAGATTGATTTGATGCAGGACGGACCCAACTTACACTATTGAAAGCGATTGATTGGAAGACTACAGAAGACTATCATCCGATACATCGAGCCGTGGGTCGATGTCAAAAGAACCCAGAATTTAGAAAATTTCGAGCGAACAGAACACGATAGGGAAAGGCACGGGGCCTTGTCGAAAAGTTTTGACTAAAATCCTGGCCTAACGCCGAAGAAACACGGGACGACAAATGGAGGGTCCCGAAAAGAAAGAGGTATGGGTTGGCACAACTCGGCTCTTATGAAAAAGAGGAAATTAGGCAAACAGTCTAACAACCACGAAAAGTTTGGGACGACCCCGAAGGGGTTCCGAAACAAAAAGAACAAGGCACAGGTTGATGAGACCCAGTCCTAGATGCAAAGGGAGAAGAGTTAGGTCTGAAATCTAATAACTCATGGGTTTAAGACATCCTCAAAAAATCTTAAAAGAGGAAAGAAACACGAGTTTGATGAAACCCGGCTCAAAGAAGTGACGAAAGGGTTAGGCTACGGTCTAACGGCGTCAAAACTAGGACAACCCACGGAGGATCCTAGGAAAGAGAAAGAGGCACGGGTCGATACCCGACAAAAAGATAAACAAATGACGGTTAGGCAACGGCCTAACGGTGTCAGACTCGGGAGGACCCGTAGAGGGTCCCGGGAAAAAGAAAGAAGCACAGGTTGAGGCCTGACAAAAAGAGAAACAAACTGACGGTTAGGCAATGGCCAAACAACGTCAGACCTGGGACAATCCACGGAGGGTCCTGGGAAAGAGAAAAAGGCATGGGTCGAGACCTAGCCAAACAAAAATGAATGACGGTTAGGCTACGGCCTAACGACGTCAAAACTGGGAAAACCTGTAAAGGGTCCCAGGAGAGAGAAAAAGGCACGGTTCGAGACCCGGCCAAACAAAAATGAACGACGGTTAGGCAACGGCCTAACGGCGTCAAAACTGGGAAAACCTGCAAAGGGTCCCGGGAGAGAGAAAAAGGCACGGATCGAGACCCGACCAAACGAAAATGAACGACGGTTAGGCAACGGTCTAACGGCATAAAAATTAGGAAAACCCGCGAAGGGTCGTAGGAGAGAGAAAAAGGCATGGGTCGAGACCCGGTCAAACGAAAATAAAATAAAAGAGCTACTCTAATCAATCAAAAGCAAACAAGAAATAAAAACACATAACTTATAAGGGTATTTGTCCTAAAGGAAAAGTTCTAAGCTTAACTAAATGTATGTGAAAAGGCTTGGTAGTCTAGTAACCGGGTACCTTCTGAATAGGATTCAAGAATATACCTCACCGACCAAGCTGAACTTGGCCGGGTCAAACAGTACGCAGTGATCCTTTTTGCCAGTATCCAAAGGGGCATACGGCCAGAAGGCTTGCTAACATCGCCCACATAGCTCTGAGACAGTTTTTTTTTAAAAAAACTGTCGAAGTGAAGGGTAGAAAAGTATTTGTTTTATTTTATTTTATCCTTTCTTTTTCTGTTTTGAAAAGTACCCAATGAAAAATGAAAGTCAGGAGATGAAAAACCATTCATGCAATGCTAATACTGATGATAATTTTAAGACAAGAACAATTAGGAACATTTTTCAAGTTCAGCTCACTTTTAAAAAATAATTCGCAGTAGGGTTGCCACTGTGAGGATCCCGCTCTCTGTTTTTTCTCCATCCCTCACTCGAAAAATGAAATGAGTGTATGTAGAACAAACAACAAGAAAAAAAGGAAAGAAGGGTTTTTCCCCAAATGCATCCGTGTTAAAGGACGCACGATTTTGGAGTCGCCACTTGGTTTTCGGATAAACCAAGAAACTAAAAACTTTCAAGGAAAACTAGTCCGTCCAGGGTACGAAAGGAGACGGTGTTAGGCACTCCTCTCCCCCGATCCAAAGATTGGCCTCTACTTAACTATTCCATTTTGTTCTTATCTTAAATTTATCAAAAGCAACACATACAGAAAAGGGGGTTGAAGAGAGAACATTAAAAAAAATAAATAATAAAGTAAAACATAACATAAAACTAAGGCTTTCTATGCATACTTACACTTAAGGCATGTCAAAAGGGAAGACGGCAACATATCAGTGTAGTCATGTATATAAGATATACTGTTTAAAGCATAAAGTCACAGAAAAAGCTACTGGAAAGCCACTGGTTTTTAACAGAGGTGGCTTGCGCCACCTCCAACCTGGCGCGCGCCACTCGGCATGGCGTACGCCACTTTTAGGTCATCTGGAGATGGCACGCGTCACTATGAATCAGTGAACTCATCATTCAGATGCCTAAAAAGGACTACTATTTTCAAAAAATAGTGTGCTGGTGTGCAAGTATTTTTATAACAAGAAAAAAAATATGCAAGACATGATATTTTTAAAAAAATTCTAACATGTACAAAATAGGCACAACAGGCTATCAAATGGGGCTATTGAAAAGCCATTGGTTTTAAAATAGAGGTGGCGCAAGCCACCTCATAACCTAGCACGCGCCACTGATCATAGTATGCACCACTTTTGGTCACTCTAGAGATGGCGCGAGCCACTATAGAACAGTGGGCTCGTCATTCAGAGGCTCAAAAGGGACTACTATTTTCAAAGAAAATAGTGCTAGAGTGTATGTGTTTTTTTTATTATGAAGAAAAAAGAAAGATAAAGGAAATTTTACATGCGATTCTAATGAAAAAGATGAAAGAAGACTAAGAGAAGAAAAAAGGAACTAATATGCGATTCTAACGTAAGAAAACATGCTTGGATAATTAATTGGAATAAAAGAAAAAAAATCGGGGAGAATGAGGCCAACGACCTCTTTCTCCCATTTTACTAAGAAAAAGAAATTTAAAAGAAGAAAGATGGAAAATAATGGAAAAAGACGAGAAAGGGGAAGCTTACCGTATATTCCGTGAGCTAAGTGAAGTTTCAAGCAATTTCTACGGCGTCTTCCTCACATACGGCACGCCTCCGGGAGTCATTCTGTGCGGTCTTCGAGCCTTCCTAGTCCTTTCAATGAAAAGGAGTCTGAATTTGGAATTGTTTTAGTGAAGTTTCGAAGTTAGCTTAAGCTTAGTTTGTTAATTGTGCAAGTATTCGGGTAGAATATATGTCGGGAGTCGGGATGGGGCGTAAATTCTGCAGAGGTTTTGTGCTCTTTAGAATATGGGGGGGGGGGGCTTAATTTGTGGTGGGAAGGGGTTCTATTTATAGAGTTTTCAGGCGAGTAGCTGACTTAGTATCGAAGGCTCCTCTCAAATGGAGCACGCCATGTGGAAAGCAGTGTGCGCCACTTAAGGTGGCGCACGCCAAGGATAAAAGGGGTTTTTGGGCTCTGACATGGTTTTGGCAAGTGGTATGAAAAGGTTATGGCACGATGCTAGGTATTGAGTTTTGGGAGTGGCGTGGATTGGTTTAGAAGGAAGTGGTGTGCGCCACTTAGAGGTGGCGTGCGCCACTTAGAGGTGGCGCAGCGCTGGGTGGTTGCACCAAGGGGTGTTTTTGGTATTTTGGGTGTTTTGGGTTGTTTCAAGGTGTTTTGGGTTATTTTTGGGATGCATTGGAAGTAATCCTTAGATTCTCGGACTCGTATGAAAGCTCATTTGGCGCGACTAACGTACATTTCATCATTAGAAAGCCGAGTGGGAATCGGCCTATGTTCGATTTAGTCAAAAATGGGGTGTCTACACTTGGCACACATTTGAGAAAAAGAAATTAAGCAATTCATTTGGAGGAACATAATAACTTGGTTCGACATCCCACGAGCTATCATTTCTAACAATGGGACGCAGATCAGTGGAATAATTTTTAGAGAATTTTACAAGTAGCTTGTCATCCAATTTTATAATTTAAAACCAGCTTACCCGCAAAGCAATGGACAGCCTGATTCATCCAACAAAACCATCCTTAGTGGAATCAAGAAAAGACTAGACAAGGAAAAAGGCAGATGGGCCAAAGAGCTTCCCAATGTACTGTGGGCCTACCAAACAAAACCAAGGCGTTCTACCAGGAAAACTCCTTATGCTTTAGCTTATGTAGTAGAAGCGGTAATCCCTTTAAAAATTGGATTGCCTACTCAACGATCATATATATTCAACGAGGAGGTGAATGAATGTGTTCTGGCCAAAGATCTTGACATGGCCGAGGAAAAAAGAGAGGTTGTGCTTATTCGGCTAGCAACATATCAACAATGTTTGGCAAGAGAATACAACAAAAAGGTTCAGCTAAGGGAGTTTCTTCCTAGGGACTTAGTGCTTAGGAAAGTTATGGGAAACACCAAGATCTTAAGAGAGGAAAAATTAGGACCAAACTGGGAAGGTCCATACAGAGTAATTTTCATGGCAGGTGCATGAGCTTACCAGCTTGAGGATTTAAATGAAAAAGAAATGTTAAGGCCCTTAAATGCATCAAACCTTAGGAAATTTTACCATTAACTATTCAAATGCATGTTTTGTATTTCTCTCTCCTTTTTGCAATGAAGTTTGAACTTTCTGCATGCATGTTTATTCTTCTTACATGAGATGTCATAGCTTTTGGAAAGTCAAAAGAGAAAGTGAATCATGAACCGCTAGAAGTTTAGCATGATTCGAACTGAAAACATGGCAAGCTGCCAAGTGTAGCTCGGTGGATCGTACACGAAAAATATGTGAGAAAGTCTAAACATGAAAAATAAGAGCAGGTTTCCGAGCATAGCTGAACGGATCCTACATAAAGAAAGCCTAACACCCAAAAATGAAGCAGGTGAAGTTTACTAAACATAGTTCGATGGATCTTGCATTTTTTTCATATATAAGAAAGCCTAACTCAAATGACGTCACACTTTACAGAAGATAAAGAGAAAATGGGGCCGAACACAATGCATCCGATCAAACAAAATAGACCGAATGCAATGCCTTGTGAAAAAACTTAAAGAAAAATTAAATACATCACTCAAAAGACGAGGTAGGAACAAAGCCGAACATAAAGGAAATGTTCATTTCATCAAATAAAAAAGTTGTGATTACAAAAGTAAAATATAAGAAAAGACAGAAGGAAAAAAAAAAACCTCAAGGAGAGGGAAGGGTGTAGTGGGTGCACAGTGGTTGATGAGGGAATGGTGCAACGACGGGTTCGAGGTCTGGTGGTGGTTCAGATAGATAGAGAGGGAGAAAATAGCCACTGTGTTTTGTTTAGAGAGATGGGTCCTAGGTATAAGGATTTTGAAAATATCAGGAAGAGTGAATATTTTTTAGAAATATCCATTGGGTGAGAAGTTATTGATGAGGGAACATAATTTTGAAAGAAATATATTTTTGAACCGAATGATTTTATATAAAATTGTTCTTAATTATCTAACACATTTTGAAAAAATTGTCTTGTTTTATTATATAGATAGTTACCATTAACTTAAAAGAAAAGTCTTACAACTATTAAAACTTTTTTTTTAACCCGAACGGGTGGTCCAATGGTCAAGGGGTTGAACATAGGAGCTCCACAAATAGGGTAATTTCTTGAGGTCTCATGTTCGACTCTCACGGGCGTCAAACATCCGGACTTAATCGATACACGTGGTTTGCGGGTGATTGCGTGTATCTGGAGTTTATCCATAAGGCCTTGTACTGGGTAACAGGTTGGGCCGGTTGGAGTTTTCCGTTATCAAAAAAAAACTTTTTTTTTTTTATATTTTTGAAATATGCAAATTAACATAAT
>JAUTBS010282594.1:0-11017 GCA_032361285.1 Aequorea victoria
AATTTTCATGTTGGACTTTAGACCAAAATCCTTTGTTTGGGTTGTGATCCAAGAACACTAACGTTGTTCTTCAAACTTAACCTTAAAACTTTTCAAGTTTTAATTCATAACCCTGACCAATTAATTTCTTTAGGACTTAGAGGGCTCACATTCTAGGATTAGAACATTTTCTCACAATTTAGGTAATTGTACACATTTATTCTATATTTAGTGTTTAATGACCGTATCGTGAAAAGTGAAGCGTCACAATCCCGCCTACTCAGTGGACATGGCTAAGAATTATTCGTCGGGCCACTCAATAATACTTAGTGATAGAGTTAAATCAGTCACCCGTGAATTATCCACGATATAAATATATAATAATATCGCATATATACCCACGAAATTTTTGTGCGGTATACCCATCACATGACACTCACCATGAAATATCAATACTATCATGATTCACATCTTGTATCTTTAATAAAGTATTCAAGTTTTCATTTAAGTTCTTATTTATATGTTCATATATCATACCAATTCTACTTTTTCAACATGTTCATAGATGACATCAATAATTCATTTTAGTTCACAGAACAACTTTTTTATGGAGGTAAAATCACCATAAAATCCATTCTTTTCAAGATATCACAAAATATTGCATCGCAAAGGATTTAACCATTCACACATTTATAATACCAAGCTAGTGATAAAAAAAATCCACCTCAAAGAGTGTTCAACTCAAGCAACGTCTTCCGGTTCACTCTAGATCTCTAGTTTCCACACCACCTAGTACATGAACATAATCAAAACTTAACTTCGTAAACCAATGTAACTCATGTATACTTGTTGGGTATGCAAGTGAGATATTTTTTTTTAAATACTTCATTCCTAGCCACTCTTGGTACCCTCATGGTCCCCAAGATCCTTAACTTGTATTTAGGTGGAGAGATCTACATAAAGGCTTCTCAAATCTTATTTCTCAATATTTCTAAATTATGTTCCACCCTTAGTAAATTCGTTTAAAAATACTAATCCTTCATGAAAAATTATGAACATTTTTAGAGAGGTATATTAGGATGTTATCTAAGTTTTTCATGAGAAAACGAAACTCGTAGGTCAACGAAAAGAGGTCTAAAAACTTATATGAGCTAGACTGTTCGAAAATGGACTTCTTTGAAAAAATTCAGTTTCCTTAAAATTCTTCCAATAAAAATGAGGTTTATAAATTGTGGGTGAAACTATACCCAAAAACCTTTCTTTCCATATGTGGTTCATCTCTATATAACTTTTATGGAAATTACTAAAATGCCCCAAAGGTCACTATTTTTTTGTCTTTCAAATGCAAAATGTTCAAAAATGACATAAGAGTTCTAAAATATTTGTTTGGGTCTAACCAAAAATAAGACATGCTACGAACATGCTAAAATAATATTTTTCAAAACAAATTTTAATTTTAGATAGGTTTGAGTACCACAAAAAATCTGAGATAGGCCTTTATAGCCACTATTTTGCACTTTTTCAAGAAGTCTCTTACTGCAATCATCTTTCTACCCTCTTACACATGCAAGTCTTGCTTTTAGTCATATTATGGTTACTTTATATATCATTTTATTCATTTCTCTCAAGTTTTCCATAGGCCACAACACCAAACTAAAACAAGTTCATGGTTTAAGAAACTTTTTCTTCTTTTAGACTAAGGTCCTTCCATCGATATTCTTACATGATCCTAACTACTTTTGTTTTAAATAAGGATGAGTGTTGTGAGATACTTTAGAACATAGAAGAGAACTCTTACTTGTTGATTCTTGATTGTAGATCCCCCTTTCCATCTTCTTTTTTCTTTCTTCTTCTTTTCTTTTCTTATTTTTTCCTTCTCTTTTCATTTCTTCCTTCTCCTCCTCCCCTAGCCTCCACTGAATTTCTAGAGAGAGAGGGACATGTTTTAAGTGAATTTATGTGTAAAGAATTGCTTCTATTTATAGCCAAAAACTTTGATGTTAAAAGATAGTTTTACCCCTCATTTAGTTAGCTTTTGGTTTCCATTCAACCAATTTTCCTTCTAGGTAGAGTTTAGTTTATTTAGTTAGGTTGAGTCCTAACCATGGTTGACCTAGAGACATGATGAGATGACATGGGTTGGAAGAAAAATCTTCCATGAGTCCTTTCCATCATTCAACTTCTATCATCTTGACAATTTCTCATTTTCTTTATTTTCAATAAATGGTCCCATCACATATCTCTCCTCTCATGAGAATATATAGATATAGATATATATACATATATCTTGGTTTCTAGGAAAATTTTGAAAGAAAAATCTTCCAAAGTCCAATCATTTGTATTTTCATATTTTTCTTCCATTCTTTTTTTTCTTTTCTTTTTGAATAGTAAAAGGTCACCTCAATTCCCCTCTCCTCTCATGGAGATGTATATCTTTGTATATATATATATGTATATATACATATATATATATATACCTTATTTGCTAAGAGATTTATGAAAAAAAATTCTTCCAAAAGTCACATCAATTGTATTTCTTTTCTTTTTTTTTAATTCGAAATGCCACATCAATTTCTCTCTCCTCCCATGAAGACATATATCTATATATATATGTGTGTGTATATATATATAATATATATATATATATATGTGTGTGTGAGTGTGACTTGTTTGCGAAGAGTTTTATGAAAGAAATTTCTTCTAAAAGTCACATCAATGGTTTTTTCTTGTATTTTCTTTTTTTTTTTAATAAAATTTGTCACATCACCCTCTTCTCCTAGGAGAGGCCCGGGCACCTCATTCTATATGTATATATATATATATAATTTTTATTTATTTTTAAATCTTAGAAGAATTAAATTAATTTGGGGCCCAAATTAATTTGTTGGGTCAAATTCTCTTACTTGGACCCATCCTTGGTCTTGGGTTCAGACCAATTAATTCTTGCGCTTATAATTAAAGTATTGGGCACACACACAATTTCTTAATTAGGCCCTCATTAGTTAGGCTTAGGCTTAAACTTAACTCTTTACTCAATTTCTTACTTAAGTCTTTAGGGTTTAGGTGATCTTAGCCTTTACTTGAGCCTATTCCATTTAATTTCGTCTTTTGAATCTTTTAGAAAACTTTCCAACTTAATTTTCAATTTCTGGTTCTAAATCTTTTAAATATTTTATCTTAGTCTCCCTTTTAGGTTTATTTCATCTTATGTTTGAGAGTTTCTCCCTTTGATCTTAGAGTTTGAGTGTCACTCGTCAAAATCTAGAATTTTTGTTTAACGCTTTAGTGCTCAATGATTGTGTCGTGAAAAGTGAGGCGTCACAATTATAATTCATAAAAGAAAAAAAGAGAGTACAACATTGTACAGAGTATTATATGCTTTATCAATATATATGAGCGCAAAACAAAAACAGAAAGCAAAACTATATGATACTTTATGTGATGAATGTAACACCCCGTAATTTTAAAGACTCAAATTACATTTCAATTTAAATTTAGAGAAGAAATCTTGCAAGCTATCTTTCTTAAGAATTAAGTTGAAGCGCAAGACATATAAACTAGGTATATGATTCTTTTGGAAGCCTAAGATGATAATTTAAAAGGTCTTAATAAGAGAACTCAAATAGGTCTTAAATAAAACTTATAAACTTGGATTCAAGAGATAAATTAAGGTCTAAAACTCATTGAATAGAAGTCGAGTAAAATGACGCAAGGCGAAGAAGCGAATTTTGACGCAACTTTTAATATAAGTCAAAACATAAAAATTAAAATGGGTCAAGTGATGAAACACTTATGAAAGGTTGAGCTAAGACTCAAAACATTATGAGAATTTAGAATATGGGCTAAACAAATATAATTAAACCCAATTAAAGTAAGACCCAAAAATAAAAAAAGATAAAATAACCCTAATGAGACCTAATATTGAATAAGGCCCAAAAGTTGTTTTGTTAGGGATTATGGGCCAAGAAAATTTGTAAACTCAAAATATAAATATAAATAGACTCAATTATTTAATTGAGGCTCAATAAAATTAATTCTTGAGCCTAATACAAGGAAACACCCAAAACTTAAAAGTTTGATCCAAAAAAATTAAATTTGGCCCAAACCCATTTTTAATACTTATAAATTGATAGAATAAAAATAAAATAAATAAATAAATATACACATGAAATTTGAGATTTCCCTAGGAGAGGGGAGTGATGTGACTATTTTTGAAGGAAATGAGAAAGAAAAAAAAAGAAAGAAAATGTTAAAAATATAAAAATATATTTTCTTTAAAAAATAGTTTTTCCTACATCATCAAGCCTCCCAAAATCTTCATTGAATAGTGACAATGTACATAGAAGATGATGTGATCAGAGAAGTTTGATGGGGCATAAATAAAATAAAAATAAAAAAGTCTTGTCAAAGTACCTTAAATTAGGGGATGCATTTTCCATTAAACAAAACAATACCTTAAGTCTTAAGAAAAATAGATTATTCATACCAAACATGGCATAAAAAATCTTGGAGCCCAAGTTTTGGTTAGGATTGAATCAAATTAGAAGGAGAAAGAATCCAACTTGGAATTTAATTGGAACTAAATGAGGGGTAGAATAGTAATTTCACCACTAAGCATTTGCCTATAAATAGGAGCCTTTCTCTAACAATAAATTCATTTGGTCAAGTCTCTTTACCTCTCTAGAAAACTCGATGGAGAGGAGAGAAAGAAAAGAGAAGAAGAAGAAGAAAGAAGAAGTAAGGAAAAAAGGAAAGAAGGAAAGAAAGAAAGAAAAAAAAGAAAAAAGGAAAAAAAAGGAGAAACGTTTAAAACTAAGTCCTATTCATTGGAAGTAAGGAAGATAACCAAGTAAGCTATCTTTAAAACCCACCATTTCTTGCCAAAAATGATCTTCTTAAACTTATCCATCTCTAAGTTAAAAGAAGATCAACCATGAAAGAACAAACATGGATGAACCCTAACTCAAAAGAAAATGAACTTTCTTGAGTTATGGAAAAAATGGAAATAAATAATGAGATCTATGGAGAAACCAAGATAAATGACTAAAATGATATATAAAATGATAATAATAAGGTTTGAAACCTTGCTTGCATATGCAAGAGAGAAGAAAGTTTATAGAAGTAGTAGATCCTTTGAGAAATGGACAAAACAGTGGACTAAAAACACCATCTTAGATTCTTCGTGTCACGTCCCAAAATTAAAAAATGTGACTGACCATGGTTCATAGGCCTTGACCCAACAAACTAAGTAAGCCTAAATCATAAATTAGCTAACTATGTGCTAAAACAATATAAATTTCCATGCAATAAAATAATAAAATTTGATCTCATCATAAATGGGTCAAACAGCCCAATATCCCGATATAAATGGGTCATAGAATCAATGATAAATGTACTAATTAATTCGAAAGCAAAATGTAATAAAATGTCATAGAGGTCAAAACTCCTGGATCCTACGCAGCCGTCCATCAACACGATCTCATCTCACACGCTACCTGAAATGTTATGGTACTACATCAGTATAAACTGGTGAATAGAATCATACATAGTATAATACAGTTCTAAAATAGGGGATATAAAGTAGTTTGTACATTAACATATCATGACATGACATATATACAGTGTAATAAAAAAGGATAAACATATAACCCATCAATTCATTTTCATTTCATTTCATTTTTAAAAATACATATCCTTTTCCATTTAAAAACTTGACATCAGAAGTGTCCTCAATCATATATATAACAGTGTCATCATATAATAAATAGTATAGCGACATGCTCATACAAGAGTGGGAATAATCAATCAATTAAAACTACAAGAACATCCTGCGCATATATATAGTATCAATGCCACATCATAACTCGAGGGTCTCTTGGTCCATTGGATGTAATATTGAAAATAGAGTCACCCAGGTTGGCGCCTGTGTTTGTTCCCTACACGATTCCAGTTAAGGTCAACGGACTCACCCGGGCTATCCCTTCACCGTTGAGTCAACTAGGGTCAACACGAGATTCAAACCAGTTCTATTCTCTAGCTGGCCAAAGTCATCTCCGAAGAGAGCTTTCCCTTGGAGTTTATTCATATCCCAAGAATCCTATCTCATGGTCGCACCATATATAATAAAGAAATAAACTTCTTTTCATATTCTTTAATTCAGTTACGCCATGATTTGCAATAGAGTATATCATACAATTTGGTTTTGAAAGCATTTACAACATATATATATTTTTCCTTAAAATCTTTATACATTTTTCCTTAAAATATTTATGTAAAGAGTTTGCAAGATAAAGTACTACAGACAATAATTAAAAGCATTTAAAGAGAGAGAACAATTACATTTTTTTCTTTAAAATAGTTTTGGGGAAGTATGGGAATTTATTTGAAAGATAAATAGCAAGAATCTACTCACCTCGAGTCCAAGCTAATCTCTAAGAATAATGGATGCAATCTATGTCAACCTAATATACAATGTAATGGTCATGATCAATAAAAGGAACTAAAGAACTACTTAAACTTACCCAAACAGACCCTTAACCCATTTATACATTCTAATGTTTAATTCTTGTGTTAAATTAATTATAAATTAATTTAGTTTATCCTTAAACTAATATCCAAACAGGGTATAGACTTTTTAGAATTAATTTTACGTGTTAAATTGAGCATTAATTGACTTAAAGTATTTTTACTATTATCCAAACAGGGCCTAAGGATTTTGAATTAAATCTAAATTGTTTTTCAAAAATTTAGGTTCCATGAGTCGACCCAAGAAGGGATTGAGTTGACACAAAGGTGGTTTCAGGGGCTTTGGGTCGACACAGAAGGGCTGTGTGTCGACACGAGAGGGTTACAGAGGCTTTGGGTCGACACAGAAGGGCTCTGTGTCGACCCAAGATGGTCTTGGTCAGAAACAAGGGGCAGCCATGAGTTGACACCAAGAGCCATGAGCCGACACCAAGGTAGAGGGGCAGGCTGGGTCGACACCAAGGGGACTTGTGTCGACCCAAAGGCAAGGGACAAACTGGTGTCGACATAAAGGGGACTTGTGTTGACTCACAGGGGTTTTCAGCATCCATGAGTCGACACCTCCACCTAGGGGATCGACCCAAAGGTCGGGATAGCCATTACTGGCTTCTGTAATTGGAGTTTTTCAAGGTTTTCTTCATTCATTTTCTTCTTTAATCGTCATCTAAGGTATTTTATCATGTTTTTGAATGTTGTAATAATATTTTCTTTGATTTGTTTTATGATATGGATCAATTTTATACATATATGTATAACTTTTATATAATATATATATATACATACTGTTATATATATATATATATATATGGATTATACACGTTTTGGTCTATGGTTTTAAAGTTATAAACGTGATTAAAACTTATTTATTTACATGTCTGGTGACTTAATTCTTAACTAAACAATAATCTAATCTTATAATAATATATATGTATTTATTGATTTCACTGTAAAAATATAAACCGAAAACAGGAGATGTTCATCTTACCTGGAATCACCAAATGGTGATGAAGACCAAGATGATGATGATGGTGATGGTCTCTGTGATTGACGCCAACGTCCAGTGACGGTGACAGTGGTGGTGGTGTTGGGTTTGAGTGAAGAACAGAGAGGGATCGACGGTGATGGCAGGGATGAACCAGATGGGTCGTGTGAGAGAGAAAGCTGAGAGATGGTTTGATTCAGAAACTGAAGGAGAATTCTAAATGCGTGGTTTCCAAAGGAGAGAGGGAAATCTCTATTAAATTAGGACGGGAGCCCATGAAATTAGGGATCTGTTCCTTGGTTTCCCTCCCACGATCCATATCTTCCATAACAAACGCCTGTTCCAAGGGAAATGGGCTGACCCAATCCAAATTTGAATTATTTTGTTACAGTTGTCAAAACTTGACTTCTAATTTTCCTTTTCTTTTTATTTCTTTTTCCTTAATTAATTCAATTAATTAATACAAGGTAATTTAATTAATGTTTAAGTACATTTTTAATTAATTAATATTTCAGGTGTTACTTAAATTAATCATAATTTTTTTAATTAGTTTATTTGCAAATTGATCTATTAAATTATTGATTTAATAAATAGTAAGAAATCTTTTAAAAATTTACCGAGTTTTACAGTAAAAGTAAAGGTGAGTCACCTTGTACTAATCTTTGTGTGTAGTATAACACACAAAAAGAAAGATCACAAGTGTTAGAAGTTTGGAGGTTTTGGAACTCAGCTTGGTGAGTATTTGAAAATGCTTGAAATATTATATCACAAGTGTTAGAAGCCTTGAGATTTTGGAACGCAGCTTGTTGAGTCTTTTGTAAGAAGTTGAAGCAAAAATCACAAGTGCTAGAAGCATGGTGGCTTTGAAATGTAGCTTGGTGATTGCTTGTAAAAGGTTTGAAGCACACCTATAAGTTCTCTCAGATAGTGGAAAATCTCAAGCGAAGCTTGAGGAGTGAAAGTAGGTTGGGATAGCCGAACCACTATAAAAATGACGGTGTCATCTTTCTCTATCTTTATTATATTTACTTAATCACCTTATATTGTTTAACTAATTTTTAAACATTTTTTTAAAAGACTCTATTCACCCCCTCTAGGGTCATTCTTCGAATAATAGTTCTTCCTCTAGCGATAGCCTTTAGAAGTCATCGATCTCATTTCAACCATTCACTTTCTAGCAATAATGAAGAACAAGAATGACAGACGTTCCTATAGATAGTGCCAAAATATTGATGTTAAAATCTAAACGGGCTCCTTCAGGTCACCAAGAGTGCTGCAAAAGTTAGACTATTGACACAAGTGGGGTGTCATCCTTAGAATCTCTGATGCTTAAATTAGAGACCGAGTATGCAGAATTATCAAGAACTCACTTAGAGTACTAGGATTTGTGTACTTTTTGAGTGTATAGGCGATGAACATATATAGTTGGTAGTGGGCGCGAATCTCAAGATTGCTATGATTAGGGATGATCCTGTTATCGGCCATAACTGATCGTGTAGAATATACTCATCATCTTCATTCTCAGGCAAAGAGTTGATTTCATACTCCAGCTTCCTATATCGAAATAGAGCTCGAGCTTGTTGATCCCTAATTCTAAGGTGATGTAGTTCCACCCTTTTCAGTTTCAACTTCTGTTGGACATTGCCTACTTTTTTTTATTCCACAAAAAAAAACAAGTGTTGATGCACTAATGGCTATGAAGGGTGGCATCCAACGACATATTAAGCAAAGAACCGAGGGTGAGCACATGCCCCTTCCCTCAAATTTTGAAATTTATAATTTTATGGGTATATTACACTGACATCCCTTACGGTATCCGAAAAATACATGAACATCCCTTCTGGTTCCTAAAATAGGACTACCTCCATTCTGGTTCGATTGGCCTCTTTAGATTCCCTAACCAGTAATGCTCCGTCAATGAGGTTGACGAAATTTGCTTAGATCAGCAAAAAAAAAATATTGTGTAACGCCCGAAAATTCTAAACATGATACGACATAAATATAGTACATAAGGTTATGATAACGGTAAACACCATTTATATTATAATACATAGGTATAAAGATTATATTTTTTTCATTTCAAATAATACAAAGTTCTTTCATCATCCAAAATTACAGAAAAAAAAAGAAACACGTTTGTTCTTCTTTACTACTTTACTTCAACTATGACTTCACATAAGTTTCAACGAAGTCCCCTTCAATAGCCTCCTCTTCAATACTTGACACGAAACACCATGAGATGCAAAACTCAAAAAGATATTCAAGAAACCCTACCTTTCTAACACCAATAGTACACAACATATAAACCATAAACATATAATCATGACAAGAGCAATATTACATTGTACGGGGAATGTTTTTACATGAGACCAACTCCAATAGATGAACACCACCAAACCAACGAGGATCCCTTTTGTCGAAATAATCATTCATACCCAGTACTTTCAATAAGTGAACACCAAAGTCATCAACAAACCCTCATTATGACAATTATGACTCACAGTCAAGTTAGATTCCTCAATGGTTTATACAGAGCACAAGAGCATGGGGTCAACCAGGCCATGGTCTGAACATCCCTTTCTTACCGACACATGCCCTTGTAGGCACACACTAAGAGTTTTGATACATTCACTGGCATCAAATCTAAAGTCTACAACTGTGAATCTTAGCTTATTCACCCAAACTTTCCTTTTTCCTCTAGCAATCCATAATATGGGCTGCATGGGAGCTCAACAAATGACTTGCTCATTGCCATGGGAGCAGCGGAAAAATAAAATCTTGATTTCAAGCCAGAACTTCACCTAATATTCCACATCAATTGGGAACTTTCCCAAGATACCCTCACATTTGGAAATTTGCCCAAGAAATCATCACATTTGAGAACTTGCTCAAGATACCATCACATTTGAGAACTTTCCCAAGATACCATCAAGTCTTACATCTAAACGACACACTAGTCAAGCTAGACACATGAATACCTTCTAACCCATGACTTAGACCATGTATGAACGTCCTCAAGCCTCATGAGTAAGATGCATAATTGATCAATTCATGTCATGTAAGTGTTATTTAAGAATGATCCTAGAGGGGTGGGTGGGGGGTGGGGGTGAATAGGGTTTTAAAATTCTTTTTAGTTTTTAAAAATCTTTTAAAAACAATATAAATATTGTATATTTACAGATAAATATGAAAGAAGTAAAGAGATACTAATAGAGATAGAAGGATAACACTGTGATTTTTATAGTTGTTCGACTATTCCAGCCTATGTCCACTCCTCAAGTCCCCCTTGAGATTTTTTCACTATGAGAGTACTTACAGGTATGCTTCAAACTTTTTACAAGCTATCACCAAGTTGCATTTCAAAGCCCTCAGACTTCTATCACTTATAATATCCGCTTCAGCTTCTTACAAAAGACTCACCAAGCTGCGTTCTAAAGCCCTCAGAGTTCTAGCACTTGTGATCTAATGTTCTAAGACTTTTCAAAGATTCTAAAGGTGCTATCCAAAGTCCTCAGACTTCTAGCACTTGTA
>JAUTBS010282705.1:0-11013 GCA_032361285.1 Aequorea victoria
GGGTATGTTAGTGGGGTATTTTTCTTCTTAAGAATATCCTTTCTAATTATTCTTGGTACTCTCATGGTCTCCAAGATCCCTAACTTAGGTTTAGGTACTTAGTTTTGTTTAAAGCCTTCTTAAACCATATTCTCTTCATTTCCAGATTCTTCCCCAGAGCTTCCAAAATACTTTAAAAATACAAAACCTCATTGAAAAATTCTGTAACATTACAAAGAGCTAGATTATTATGTTATCTAAATGTTTTAAGAAGAAACTGAGGACTGGTTGTCAACATAGAAGGGCTTAAAAATTGATACAAAGGAATCTATCGAAAAAGAAGTCTGTTTGGGAGAATCAATATATCTCGAAATCTATCCAACCAAAATAAGTTTTGTAAATTGGAGGTTAAACGAGACCCATATACCTTTCTGTGGATATGTGGCTCATCTCAAGGAAAGTTTTCTAGAATAATTTATAAGGGTTTAAAGTTGGCTATTTTGCTACCTCACTATCACAGAAACTTTGAAAATGGTATGGGGGTTTACAAATATATTTTTGGGTCCAACCAAAAATCGTACACACTCAATACATCCTAAAGAGGCTCTTTTTGGAACATATTTTAATTTGGAGAAAGTTTGGTTCACACAAAAATTCTTAGAGTTGCTTAAATAGCCCACTGTTTTGGGTTAACTTCATCATTTATACATAATCATCCAACTTCTCCTACCATATGTTCATCATAAGTTACCCATCTTTTCTTATATTATTTCTTCTTTATCTTTGATTATTAAGAGGTTTTCCTAGAATAAGATTCTACAATTTCCTTTCTTGTTTGTTTTCTTGGTTCATCTCTATTCTTGTTCATGCTTGTTTTATCTTAGAGAGGGTTTGAGATAAAAAAGATGTTCTTGGGTAAGAGATAGAGATTTTTGAAGATCACTTACTTAGTAGTCTTTCTTGTTCCAAGAACTTATGACTTAGCTTTAGGTTCCTTTCCTTCTTCATTCTTCCTTCTTCTTTCTTCATTTTCTTCTTTCTTTCTTCTCTTCCCTCTTCTTTCTTCTTCTTCTTCTTCTTCTTTTCTTATTCTTCTTCTTGTTCTCCTTACACCGAATTTTAGAGAGAGGGAGAGGTTATAAAAAATGTTTAAAGTATTGAAAAAAGGGGTCCTATTTATAGGCAAGAGATTTCGGTTGAAAAGTCCATTCTACCCCTCATTTAGTTTCCATCCAATTCTCAATTGAATTCTTGTTATTTCAATTTGGTTCCAATTCAACTAAAACTTGGACTCCAAGATTGTTAATTCTATATTTGGATTCAATAATCTATTTTTCTTAGGCCAGAATGCCTTATTTGGTTTAATGGGAAACAAGTTTCTTAATTTTATGGTACTTGACAAAACACTTTTATTTTATTTTTATTTTAATTCTAATTATGTTCTATTACATCTCTTCTCCTCTCATCATTCTCCCATGTGCCTTATACAATTTCTTGAAGACTTATGGCTTTTGATGAGGTAAGAACCCCATGTTTTCAAGAAACTATCTTTTCCTTTCTTTTCCTTTTCTTTTTTTTTTCTTTTTCATCAAAGTATCACATCACCCTTCTCCCCTCAAGGGGATTTTGGCCGGAGCTTCTACAAGCTTCAAAAAAAATTTATATTATTTTTATTTTAATTATTTATGAGAATTAGAATGAGTTTTGGTTTTGGGTCAAGTTTCATGTTTTGGACCTAACTTTGGTTTGAGCTTGCTATTAAATTAATTGGGCCATTAATAAACTAATTAGGCTCAAATAATTATTTATATTAGACCTCCATAATATTTAGCCCAAAACTCTAATTAAGTTTTTCTATTGGGTTTCTCAAAATTTGGGCCTTATTTAGCCCTTCCATTAATTTTCTTCTTTTGAATTCCCAAATTGAGTTCTTTGATTTGTGATTTTATTGGCCCCTTATGGTTGAGCTTAGTCTTATTCTCTACCCAAATTATTATTTAAAGTTTTGGGCTTTAGGAATTTCTTGGCCTTACTTTGGCCCGTTTTAATTTTCTGCGCATTTTTCGCCTTTCGTCGAACTTTCCAACTTGAACGTTTTAAAACCTCCTTGCTCAAAATTTATTTGAACTCTTTTTATCATTTTCATCCTTCTAGATTTATCCTATTTTATATTTCATACATTCATCCCTTTGTTCATAGGGTTCGAATGTCATTTCTCAAGGCGTAATGCCTTTGTTCTTGGTTTAGCATCTAAGGATCGTGTTTGAGAAAAGTGAGGTGTCACATGATCTGCTTGTGTCGAATCACGTTGATTCAGCCTCTGCTTCTTTCTCAGGCCTTCAATTGTGTCGACTCATATAAAACTGGTGTCGACTTATCACTGCCTTGTGTCGACTCATCAATGACTTGTGTCGACTCAGATTTGACTGTTGCACAAGATACAGAGAGCTCGATCATTTGGGTCGACTCATGTTGCCTTTGTGTTCACTCATGTCCGTTCGCTTGGTCAAAGTGCCAAGAACTGTCTATGTTGTGTCGACTCAAAAGTGATGAATTCTTTTGAAATGTTCTTCTTGATTCTGAACTTTAAGCCTAGTTTGGGAACTCATTTAATAATTCCTTAACAATATGTTAAATACATGGTCAACCCCAATAATGGGTGTTAACCTTTCATAGGCATTCAAATTCATTTGAACCATTTGATTTATATGTAAAAAGATATGTTTTACAAAAATATTTAATCTTTATTAAGGCTTTGTTTGTTATCATTAAAATTAATAATTACATTATAAAACCTTGGGGTTAACAGTAACGCCTTAAAAAAACCCAGCTGGATCAACAGATCCTTCATACGCTGTTGTCATAAAGAGAGATTGTTCTTACCGTTAAACTTCTCAACTTCATACTTGGTGATCGTCATCCCTACCGCCAACGATTTATCAAAACAATCCTAAGTTTTGATACCACTTGTTGTACGCGGAAGCAATGCACATACAAAACTTTTGATCTAATGAAGAATGATAGAGAAATCGAGACAAACACAACAATAATATAAAAAAGAATCAAGAACGCAATAAGAACAATGAACACAAAATATACGTAGTTCGGCGATCTGCCTACATCCACGGGTAAAGAGAAGATCAATTCACTATGAATCAATAAGGATTACAACTCTCTATAGTCTCTCTCTCTCTCTCTCTCTGATCTTTTTCTATTTGGAAAATGATCTCATTGAGTATTATGTGTGTTCTTTACAAATGAGTAATAAGGCCTTCTATTTATAAGGAAAGACTAACCCTAAAAATTCAACCTAAAACCCTAATTCGCGATCCTCCATTCTATGGCGGCGGCCAGATGTTCGTGCCATCGTCTGGACGTTCATCACCCAACAAACCTTATTGCCCAATTATGTTTAGACTTTTTTTCCCTACGTCCGGACGCTCTCGACTGTGTTCGGACATTATGGTGCAGAGACCAAAAAAACTCTCACTGCCCTGGGGCGTTCAGATGTTGGGCGTAGATTTGGGCCAATTTCAACATCTACAATATTCTACACTCTAATTTTTTTTTGTGTATTTGTGGGGATTCTTTTTAGACATAATTGAGAACGGTGAATCTAGCAAAAAACATATTAGAAGGACCTATACCACCAACTTTAAGCAACATCAGTCCAAGTTCATTTTCTGGTAAAGTTTTTGTTGTTGTTTCTTCATTAGATAGCATAGCACATATCAACTCCTGAATAATGCTTAGAACATGTTTCAACTCCTGAATTTTGTTTTTGAAAGATATAAAGTAGTTCATTCTTCTGATCGTATATAAAGAATTTGAGCTAATAATTAAGAATCGATGACAACGGAATTGACAGCTGCAACTACGGAGTTGCAGCCGCCACTGTGATTCCAGTCACAATTTGTGGCAGTGAAGAAAAGGGTTGGAACTAAAACAAAATATGTTACCTTCGGCTCATGCTCAAGCAACTACATAAAAAAAAAGGAAATCCTCTTCTACCAAACTTAGGATATTTCCTCAGTCCTCTGTATACGTGAAGTGTGCACGAGATTTAGGATAAAAGTTACATGAGAGAGAATTCATGTTTTTTTTTTTTTCAATTTTAGTACAGCGACCCAATTTCGTCGTAGTAAAATCGCGCGTTTTTACGTTTCTTTTGTGTATAGAACTCTTTGCGCTAGTTGGAAGAGAAAGAACCACCAGATCCACGTAGAATCAGACACATGACGGATTCATGGTTAGTTGACTTTTCTAATTTCATGTTATCTGTGAGGATTTAATGTTTGGCCAAAATTTTAATCTTCCCAAGTCAGGCTTGGAACCAGCTCCTCACCAGATATTTAGTTCTTCAAAATAGGCATATTACGGATACATATATGTCAAAATATCTTCTATATTTAGTATATATCTTTTATATATTTGAGGTATATCCTTTTGTAAATAGATAGCATATAATTAGGAATTAGTTTATTGTTATTCGATAAATAGAGATCCAGCCATATAGGGCTCTCTCTTGCAATCTGTATTTAATCCCTCACGTTGTTAATGATGAATATACACTTTATAGTTTGCAAAAAAAATGATGGTATCAGAGCGCGGTTCTCCTTTTATTTCGCAAATAATTTTTTGACCACCATTTTGTTTATGATTTCTACGAATTCGACTTCAACAGATTCTAGTCTTTCATCAAGTTTGATGAAACCATATGACTATCCATCTCACCATCTATATCTCCACTCCTCTGATCAACCAGGGGTCTCTCTCGTCCTTCATCCCCTCACCGGGGATAATTATAGGACATGAAGTTTGTCCATGTTCCTTACCCTTTCTGTAAAAAACAAAATTGATCTCATTAACGGATCTATATCCACACCATCTCTAGCTACCGCCGACTACCATCAGTGGTTGCGGTGTAATCACATGGTGATTTCCTGGCTCATTAACAGTCTATCCACCGCTCTTCTTCACAGTATCGTTCCACCGGCCTCAACTAAACAATTGTGGAACGACCTAAAGGAACGCTTTTTAGAAAGCAATTCACCCAATATTTATCAACTTAATCATGCCATTATTTTTCTCCAACAGAATGATCTCTCTGTTGCTGGTTATTTCACAAAGCTTAAAGGTTTTTAGGTTGAACTCAATGTTCTAACCCCGCATCCCGCCTATACGTGTAGTGCCATGAAGGTCGTCCAAGACATTCAAGTCCTTCACCGTTCTACCAATTTTTTATGGGGCTTAATCATGACTATTCTTAGGTTCGCGAACAAATTCTTCTCATGGACCCTCTTCCGTCTTTGAACAAGATGTTTGCTATGATTTCATAGGACGAAACACAACGGTCTCCTTCCTCTATTATTCGCTCCTTAGATGTCGTTGCCTTCGTTGCGAAAATCAGGACCAATCCCTTCATGGCTCCGCCGAAGTCCTATCCCAGACCATGGTGCACCAAATGTGATTATCCGAGGCACACTATCTCCACCTGTTATCAAATTCATGGCTATCCTATTGGGCACAAATTGTATGTTCAAGCACCACATCCACCTAAAGCTTGGAAAATTTCGCAGTTGCTCCATCCGTTGTTACTCTACCTGTTCATGTTACTATAGCCGTATATGCTGCCACCTCTGGCTCTTGCCCACTTGAGTCCAGCACGCCTGGTTACACATTAACTCCTAATCAACACCCCCAACTCATATCTCTCATAACACCGCCCATGTCAGCAAGTAGCCAGACCTCTACTTCTCACTTGTCAGGTAATTCCTTTTGCCTAACTTCTTTTCGATCCCTCTGGATACTTGATACGGGTTCTAGTGATCACATGGTAAATTCTCCATCTTTATTTACCACAGCTTGTGTCATTCAGTCACATTACCAGATGGCTTGGTTAAGCTCGTTGCTCATATTGGCACAATTCGTGACATTTATTCCTAAAAAATGTGATATGTGTTCCCTCGTTTCACTATAATCCCATCTCTATTAGCAAATTGATTACTAACAATCATTGCTTTCTCACATTTTCCTCTTATTCTTGTGTCATTCAAGACCACAGTTCGAAGCAGACGATTGGAATGGGTATATTATGTGATGGCTTGTATTAGCTTAATCATCCTCCACCATATTCATCATTAGTCGCTACAACCGACTCCCTTCTTTGGAATAAGCGTTTGGAACACCCATCCAATAAAGTTTTAAAATCCCTTTCTTCTATTTCTGATGTTGCAATTTCCAAAAATTCCTTATGTTTTGTTTTTCCCTTAGCAAAATAATGTCGCAATTCATATCCATTAAGTAATATTTCCACCGTTGCTCCTTTTCAGCTCTTGCATGTTGATATTTGGGGTGCTTATCACATTGCCTCACTTTTTGGGGTGCATTATTTTCTCACCATCATTGATGACTTTACTTGTTGCACTTGGGTTTACTTAATGCGACAAAAATCTCAAAATACGGACACATCTTCAGACCTTTATTCACTTTGTTAAGACTCAATTTGACACCAAGATTAAGGTCATTCGCAGTGACAATGGTCTTGAATTTGATATGCCTCAATTACTCTCCCAAAGGCATTGATCACTAAACTAGTTGCATTGATACCCTTCAACAAAATGGCGTAGTTGAACGTAAACATCGTCACCTGTTGAACGTTGCTAGGGCTCTTCTATTCCTGGCCTTTTTGCCAGAAAAATCTTGGGGGGAAGCACTCCAACCTGTCACTTACCTCATTAATCGAACGCCTAGTCCTCTGTTGTCTGGACAGTCTCTCTATGAGAAACTTCATCACAAAACTCTCGTGTATGCCCCACCTTAGGACTTTTGGTTGCTTATTTTTTGCATCAACTCTTGCCCGTTCTCGTATAAAATTCGATGCTCCAGAAAAATGATGCATTTTCTTTGGCTACCCTTCTGGCCAAAAAGCTTACCGTGTCTTTGAGCTCAATACTCACACTATTTTTACCTCTTGAGATGCTAATTTTCATGAAAATACGTTTCCTTATGCTACTCTATCACCTACAATGTCTCTGCCTTCATCGGTCATGCCTAGTTCCACAGGGCTCGAGCCATTACACCTAGTAGAGCTTGAGCCATCACTTCTTGGGCTTGGGCCAGTACCCCTTACTGGGCTTGAACCAGCAGTACCTACTTTACCTAGTTCAGCGTACCTACCTCTTCCAGACCTCTCCCGGATCCACCTGCTTCCCCATCCATCACCGATACCCATCTGTCAGTTCCCATCCCTACTAAATCGTCTCGACCCACCAAACAACCAGCTTATTTCCAGGATTTTGTAGTTAACACAAGCTTACCATCTCGCCTATCCTCGTCTTCTGATTTGGCTACGGTCACCAAGGTACACAGTCCTTATCCTCTTTCAGATTTCTTATCATATACTCTCTCATCTGCTTCCTATAGATCTTTTGTTAGTTCTCTAACAACTTCCATTGAGCCCCAATTTTATCATCAGGCCGTACATGATCCTAAGTGGCGGGAAGCTATGAAGGCTGAAATATTGGCACTTGAAACCAATAATACTTGGAATATCATTGTCCTTCCACTTGGTGAAAAGCTCATTAGATGAAAATGAGTTTATCGAATCAAATACCATCCAGATGGCACCATTGAATGCTAGAAAGCACGTCTTGTTACGAAAGGTTACAATCAACAATGGGGTCTTGACTACACTGATACTTTTGCCCCAGTTGCGAAGTTGATTACTGTCTGCCTCTTGCTTAGTCTTGCCTCCATCAATAATTGGCATCTTCATTAGCTTGATGTCAATAACGCATCTTTACATGGTGACCTTGCTGAAGAGGTCTACATGTCTTTACCTCCTGGTTTTGGTCGAAAGGGGGATACTCAGGTATGTTGCCTCAACAAATCTTTTTATGGGTTAAAACAAGTATCTCGACAATGGTTTTTGAAGTTCTCTGCAGCTCTTTTTGAAGCTGGATTCACTCAATCTAAAGTTGATTACTCTTTGTTCATCAAAACCGAGGGCACTTCTTTCACAGCTATACTCATTTATGTCGATGATGCTATTATTACTGGAAATAATTTATCTGTTATTCAACTCCTGAAGGACCACTTATACTCTCATTTTAAACTCAAGTATCTGGGCACACTAAAATACTTCTTGGGAATTGAAGTTGCTCGCTCAAAGAAAGGCATTTTTCTTTCTCAACGAAAATATGCTTTAGAGATTCTGAATAATGCAGGTTTAACTGGCACTAAACCAGCAGATTTTTTGATGGAACATAATCACACACTCAGTTCTTCTGATGGTATTCTTCTTGTTAATGCTACACCATATCACTGATTGATTGGATATTTGATATACTTAACTGTTACTAGACCGGATATTACATATGCGGTCAACGTTCTGAGTCAATTCCTTGACAAGCCTACTCAATGTCATTTACATGCAGCACATCGCATGCTTAGGTTTATCAAGCGAACTCCTGGTCAAGGTTTATATTTCCCAGCAACTTGTCACACCCCAATTTAGAAAATGTGACCGGCCATGGATCATGGGCCTTGGCCCAACGAATCAAGTAAGCCTAAATCAATTATTACCTTACAATATGCTAATATAATATTAATTTTCATGGATTTACACAATAAAGATCCAATATCATCAAAAGTGAGTCAAACAACCCAATATCTCAGTCAACAAAACATTACTCATCAATTTAATGTCATTATTCTTTATTTAATGCGGAAGCTAATAAGATAATATGCATGTCAAAAAAGGACAAAACTCCTGGATCCCACACCGTAGTCTATCATCAAGATCACATCTGACGGATAACCTGAAAAGTTATAATACAACATCAGCTATGCTAGTGAATGGAACATGCATAATACAATACAGTTCTAAAATGGGGATTCAAATAATTTTGTATGATAACATAATCATGGCATGACATATATAGTATAATTAAAAGGGTAAACACGTAACACATAAGTCATTTCATTTTATTTCTTTAAAAATACATATCTTTTTCCATATGATCTCGTTAATACGAGTCACTAATATCTGGACATTAGGGGTGTCATCAAATCAATGTATCAATATCATCATAATATGGTATAGCGATATACTCATCCGAGAGTAGGAATAATTAATTGCTACAGGAACAGCCTGAGCATAAATAGTATTAATGCTACATCATAACTCAGAGCCTTTTGGCTCATTGGATCCAATATTAAAAATAGAGTCACCACAGGTTGGCACCTGGATTTGTTTCCTATACGATTCCAGTTAAGGTCACCGGACACTCCCATGCTGTCCCTTAACTGTTGAGTCAACTAGAGTCACCACGAGATTCAAACCAGGTCTGTTATCTAATTGACCAAAGTCACCTCCGAAGAGGGATTTCCTTGGACTTTTTCATATCCCAAGAATCAAATCTCATGATCGCACCATATATAACATAGGAAACAATTCCTTTCATTTTCTTAAAATAGTTATGCCATGATTTTACAAGAACGAACATCATACATTTTCATTTGAGAACATTTATAACATATACATTTTCTTTAGAACATTTAAAAATAGTTGAAACATGTGCATTTTTCCCTTTTAAAATAATTTGGAGAATACAGAGTTTTTACTAAAAGATAAATAACATGTAATCCACTCACCTGATATCCAATCTAGCTTCTAAAGAACGAGAATGCAATCTACGATTTCACACGTCAACCTGATTGTACAATACCATAATCAAAATTAAAATTGAAGCTAATGAATTAATTATAGCTACTCACCTGATATGTGATGTTCAATTAATTTAATTTATTATTTAAACTAATGTCCAAACAGGGTCTAAGCATTTAAAATTTATTTCATGATATTTTTTTCAAGTTTTTAGTGTTGTGAGTCGACACCACAGACGAATTCACGGCTGAAAATCGTAACAGAAAATCAGTGTGCTCACTGCCTCGAAACGTCCGGACGTGGGTCAAAAATGTCTGGACGTTTTTGACCCGTGGGTAGGGTATTGATATAGTGTTCGGACGTCCGGACCCAGGTGTAAAACGTCCGGACATTTTACACCCGATGGACAACTCAGCCTCGAACCAGAATTTCCAACGGCTGATTTCTGGGTCCCTTTTTGTATCATTTCTTCATGGTTTATATTCCTATACATTTTATGATTTATTTAATCACGTTTTCAATGCATTTTACATCTACAATCACATTTTAATTATCAAACATCGGTTATTCTATTACAATATACATACATAGAGGTTATATATATATATATATGTGTGTGTATTTTCATACAAAATATATATATATATATGTATATATATCATGATTTTATATATGAATCTAAGTTCTCCTATGAGTTTTATGAATGCAATTATCATACGATTGAGAACATTAGGGTTTCAAGTTTTTTGGACCAAGGTTTTATGAATATTTTTATATCACGGTGATGTATATATTTATCTATATTTTTTCTATACGACGAAGCCGAAGACGTGAGAAAAACACTAACCGGATAAACGAAAACGACGGATGATCGGTGATGTTGGTTGCGTTGGTTGTGAGTGCACGGCGGTGGCAGCAGCGGTGGTGCTCAGTGGCGGCTTGTAGCTGCGGCGTTGGAGCGAGAACCAAGAGAGGGAGACCGGGAGAGAGCCGAGAGAGAGGGCTGTAGAAATTCTGAGGGAGGAATGATGGGGAGGGAGAGGGCTGAGAGGGAGTTATTAGGGTAGGAGCAAGATTTTTAGGGATTAAATTCCATAATCCTCTCAACAAATCCTATCTTTCCAAATTTTGAAATGATCCTTAAAGAATCCCTTTGTTGTTGTTATTCAACTTCCTATTTAGTTGTTATGCTAATATTTTAATTATTTTAAATTCTAAATCTTTATTTCTCTCTCTTTTATTTTTGTCTTTAACTTGCTATTTTGTTTATTATTATAGTATTTTTTAATATCATAGTTAAAGTATCAAAATAAATACTGATTCTCTTTTCCTTTTCTTATTTGTTTATCTAAAATTTTGATTTC
>JAUTBS010282816.1:0-11013 GCA_032361285.1 Aequorea victoria
ATTATATTTATTTCTCATTTTCATCTTTATTTCTTATTTTTCATATTTTAATTTTAATCATTCATCAATTATTATTTTTTATTTAGTATATTGTTTCTAACTCTTATTAATATTACCCTTTTAAAACTTACAAAACATCCCTGAAAAATCCCCGTCCCCTCCCCGCCCCCGCTTATTCTCCGACTTTATCTCCTCGTCCTCGCCCCGAAAAAATAGGGGACGGGAATGGTACACCCCATCCTCGCCCCCGCCCCATTGTCATCCCTACCAAAAGCAGCCACAAAGGTCCTGAAACACCACCAGAAGGACAGCAAATTTTTTGCTTTGAGTCGACTCAGAATTGAGTTGGGTCAACTCACATGGCTCTGGGTTGACTCGCTCCTTCTTTGAATCGACTCAGAGTGCTCACAGAGGAACCTGGGTCGACGTCAGGGCTAACACGCATCAGCTCATGCACACAGGCACCCATTTGGGTTGACACACAAGGGATTGGGTTGACTCACATGCGTTGGGACAAGGTTTGGGTTGAAGCGAGGGTCGACCTGTCTCGGTTCACTCGCGCGTTGGGCGTCACCCTGGGTCGACACACAAGGGATTTGGGTTGACCCACACACTGGGTTTTGGCCTGAGTCGACACAATGACCTCTTAGGTCGAATCACATGTCCACCTTATAAAACAACCGAGGGTACCTACTTCTTGTGTCGACTCACAGGCTTCGTGAGTCGACTCAGGCCTGTGCCTGTCACAACAATAGAGGCCAAAACCATTTAAGTCGACACCCACACAGCTTGGGTCGACTGACTTACCCTCCTATCAAAACTACAAAGGCCAAACTACATTGAGTCGACACCCACATAGCTTGGGTTGACTCACACGCCCACAAAAAACGGTACTCTATTTTCTCCAGCTCTGTTTGGGGGAAAGCGTAATTTTATGTCCAAAACTCTAAGGGCACACCTCAACCATCCTCTTCCTCCCTCAACACCAAAACATACACCATTCTAACACATTTAGAGGGTCATCTATATGATTAGTAAGACTTTAAACTCCACATTTCCTCCATGGATGAACTTAAAGGTGGATTTAAAGAAAACCATCTAGATGCATGACCTACACCCTCGAGAGCACAACAGGGGTTTTCCTTCCCCAACCAAAAAGAGAATAGAGACTTTACCTCTCGAAGGAGATCGTAGATCGAGTTCCTTCATCCATCGATCTTTTCTCATCGGATCTTGAATACCCAAAATCCATTCCCGTAAATATTAGGATATTTTCAGCTCCATGAACTCCTCAGGAACTCTGACATTTCTTCTTCACCCCTTTTCCTCTTCTGGCCTGGTGTGAGATTCCTCCTCACTCTTAGCATCTCCATCTTCTTTCTTTGCAAATCTTCTCAAACCTTCTCTTCCTCTCTTTCTCTCTCTAAAACACAGACATCTCGGGAGCACAACTGCAGACCCTTTTCGTCAGGACTGAGGGTTGCACAAGTGGGATGGGACAACATAGAGATTTGGGATTTGATCCCCTACATCAGTCCCTCACGCAACCATTCCCTCTCAACTCATCTTGGCCCTCTAAAACCATTCTGATATGATATTAAAACACTTTTGCATAAAATGCACTTTAGTCCCTCCTGATTTAAGATTAATAATCGGATCTTCATAATGTTTCAATTAAGTAATAGGCCCTTTTCATATTTACATTTTTAGTTCCTTATAAACCTTGGCCATAATCTAAACAAAACCTCTCTTTGGGCCTTAAACCGAATTAATTATCTTTTAGTATTTTCTTAAGGAAATACGGGATGTTACACGTGTACCCATGTGATATCATAAATGAATCAAGTTGTTTGTACCACTGCCTGAGAGATTGCTTTAGTCCATACAAGAACTTCTTTAGTAAGCACACATACTCCTCCTTGCTGGGTTTTTTAAAGCCTTTAGACTGCTACATATAAATCTGCTCCTCTAGACCCCCATGGAGAAATGTTATTTTCACATCCAGTTATTCTAACGCCATGTCATGGATAGCCACTCTAACTAAAATGACCCTGATAGATGTATGCTTCACTATTGGTGAGAAGATCTCATTGTAGTCAACCCTATCTTTGTAACTAGACGAGATTTAAACTTTTCACATTCCTTTTATGTCTGAGCATTTTTCTTTCGCTAGATCCACTTACAGCAAACTGTCCTGCTGCCTTTAGGTAACTTAACCAGTTCCTAAGTCTTATTCTTGTTGTGGAGTGACTCCATCTCTTTTGTCATTGCTACTAGCCATTTATCACTGTCTGTGCTGCTTGTAGCCTATCTGTAAGATAATGGATCTCCACTACCAGTTACTAAGAAAAAACTGACAATATTCTCAAAATCGTACCTCGTAGGTGGTTTAAGAACCCGTTTTCCTTGCCTTTTGCAATTGTATAGGACTCATGCTGCTGCTGCTGTGGTTTACTTTTATTGTTCCCTTCACTATTAAACGAAGTTTTCCTATAGGGTTTCACCTCAATTGACTATGAGGACCACTGTCTATCTCATCTTTCTTATTTAGCATGCTGGCTTCATCAAAGACTACGTCCCTGCTAACTACCTTTTCTTTGTCACTAGATTCCATAACCTGAACCCTTTGACACCAATTTCACAGTCAAAAAAGATACACTTTCTTGACTTTGGATCAAGCTTTGAACGCTTTCCACTCTGCACATGCACATAAGTAGAATAACAAAAAAATCAAATTTAATAAATTAATTGATTTACCTGCCCAAAACCTCCTGTAGGATCTGGAAGTCAATAGTGGCAGGTGGAGACATGTTGATGATATAGCACGCCTTGTTGAATGCTTATGCCCAAATTTGTTTAGGAAAATCTGCATTCAATACCATACACTTGGCCCTCTCAGTCACTATTTTGTTCATCCTTTATGGTAATCCATTCTGCTGTAGAGTTCCTCTCACTGTGAAATGTCGAGTTATACCTTCTGTCTCATAGAAAGTCATAAACTCCTTGTCTTTGTACTCTGTGTCATTGTCAATTGTGAGATACTTTATTTTCTTTCCTGACAGATTCTCAACCTGTGTTTTCCATGTCTTGAAAGTGTTAAACACAACAGATTTATGCTTTAAAAAATAAATCCATACATTCCTAGAATAATCATCAATAAAACTGACAAGATACCATGCACCACAGTGAGAAGATATAGACACTTGCCCCTAAACATTTGAGTTAACATAGCCAATAACACTTGTGCTAGTATGAGATCCCATTTTAAAACTGACTCTATTGTGTTTTCTATACACACAATATTTGCATAAATCCATTTTACAAGTTTTTACACCATTCAACAAACCTCTTTTGTGAAGCTCTCTAACATACCACACTCACCTATATGGTCAAGCCGCATATGCCAGAATTTGGTATCATCCACACTAGATTCTGCACGGGTAGAGATAGCGACTCCACCAACAATGGTGTCCCTAACCAACCTATACAAATTACCTACTTTCTGACCCATCATTATCACCAAAGCCCTCTTTTTTATTTTCATTGCACCATCCTTTGTCATGTACATGCAACCTAATGTGTCCAATGCCCCTAGAAAAATTAAGTTTTTTTTCAAATCTATCACGTGTCTGACATTACCCAAGACTTTTACAAGCCCATTAAATATTTTGATTTTGATAGTACCTATTCCAATTATTTTTTAGACTGCATCATTACCCATTAAAATAGTACCCACATTACAAGATTTATAGGTATCAAATCAATCACTATTTGGACACATATGATAGGAACAATCAGAATCTAAACTTCATGACTCTGCTAGAAGGTTACTACTTGAAGAGACTGTAAGTAAGTCTTTATTCATGTCACTATTTGATTTGCCTGACTTGTCCTCCGCAATGCTGACTGATTCAATGTGTTTTTTTCATTTCTTCTTCTCCTCTGTGTGCTTTTTCAGCTCTTAGCACTGATTCTTATAATGGCCGATTTTGTGGTAGTAGAAACACTCCACATTATTCTTGCCTTTACCCTTAAACTGGCTTCTGCCTCTACCAGAACCTATATTGCTGGATTTGCTTCTGTCCCATTTTGACTCTAGCTTTGTCACAACGAGACCTTTTGCACTCGTCTCATCATCTCTTCATTTTTTCACGTGATAAGACAGCACTAGTCACCTCCTCAAATTTTAGTTTCTCATTTCTGTACATTAAGATTGTCACCAGATGATTATAGAAGGATGATAAGAATGCCAAAAGCAATATTGCATTATCCTCATTCTCAACTCTAACATCGAATCCTAATAGTTGAGTAATAAGCATATTAAAAACATTGAGATGCTCTAAGAGATCATTATTATCTTTCATCTGCAGTCCGTATAACTACTTTTTTGACATATAGTTTGTTTTCCAGATTCTTCTTCATGTATAGGCCTTATAGCTTCTTCCAGATCGCCTATGTTGTCTCATCGTTCAAGATGTTATGAAAAATATCATGACCTAGATTCAAACGAATGACGCTCGTGCCTCTTGCATCCAGATCTTCCCAATCATACTCGTTCATCCTTTTAGGCTTCGTAGCCTTGTCGAGCAATGCTTTGGAGACCCATTGCTAGATCAACAAATCATTCATCTACGACTGCCATAATGAGAAATTATTCTTACCGTTAAACTTTTTGACCTCGTACTTGGTGTTTGTCATCTCTACAATTTGTGAATGATCAAACTACAACCGTAGCCCTGATACCACTTGTTAAGAATCGAATAAAAACTTTTGATCCAAATACAAACCAATAGAGAAACAAGAATAATCACAAAGAAGAGATCAAGAATAATCACACACGGATTTACATGATTCAGCGAGATGTCTACGTCCACGAGAGAGGAGATCAATCAATACACTATAATCAAATAAGGATTACAATCACTCACTCACCCTTCTCTCTTTTTGCCTCTCAAGCTTCTCTTTCTGAAAGAATAGCTCAAAGACTTATGTTTTGAAACCTCTAAAACATAGATTTCTTATATAGGTTCCCTAAATAACCTTAGACTGCGTGATGTTAAAAATTGATCTTTTGCAGAATGTTCGAACATTCGATCCAACATCCGGACGTGAGTCCCTCAAGACGACACTAGTCACTTTTATCCGAACGCGCATCCGAATGTAATGGTCCAGATACTTAAAGGTGTTATTCAAAGAATGTCCCTAGAGGGGGTGAATAGGGTCTTTTAAAAATTATTCTTCCTGCCTAAAAATTATTTAAACAATATAAATCAAGCAAGCAATATGTATATAAGCACAAATAATCAATATAGAGAGGAAGAGACAAAGAGAGATAACACCGTCAATTTTATAGTGGTTCGAATATTCAAGCTTACGTCCACTCCTCAAGCTTCTTTTAAGTATTTTCCACTATCTTCAAGCATTTACGGGTGTGCTCAAACCTTTTACAAAGATTCACCAAGCTACGTTTCAAAACTACCAAGCTTCTAGCACTTGTGATCTTCCATTTGTATGTTTTACCGCACATAAAGAACAATCAAGGGTGATTTGTCACACCCCAACTTAGGAGCTGTGACCGGTCATGGATTATGGGTCTTAGCCCACAGAACCAAGAAAGCCTAAACAATTAATGAGCTATCTATATGCTTTAAATCATTAAAGTTCAAATTTTAAATTATGGGACTAAACCGCCCATCCAAGAGTCATATCCATAAATCGGGACAAAATAGCCCGTAACATCCAGATAGTAAAGTCATCCAACCATCCATAATTAAATAAATTATTGTTTTAAGTGATCTAAATGCGGAAGAAGAAAAATATAAATGAAATGTTTCTAGAGGTCGTATGGCGGATCCCCTGCAGAGCCGAGTCTAATCCCATGCCTCGTCACTGAAAACCTGAAATGTTGGTGAATACAACATCAGCAATGCTGGTGAACGAAAGTATGCATAGTAAGATACAGTTCTAAAGTATGGATAAAATAGAGTTGTACACTAACATATCATGACAGGAGTAATCACAGTATAAATAAAACGGGTGAACACACACCCAAACACTCTCTTTTTGTTAAAAAGTATTTTTATACATTTTTCCATTTTTAGACAACAGATGTGTCCACATCCAAAACCTCACAACAGAGATATATCCATAAAAATCCATGCATAACATATATACCAACAATGTCTAATAATATAGGTGTAACGATTTGATCAAGTAATACAGGAAAAACCATCCCACAACAACAACATTCTAGGTAATAAAAAGTAACCAATGCCAATATCTTTATCTCGGGGCTGCCTCGGCCCGTTGGATCCAACATCGAATAGGAGTCACCTCAGGATGGCGCTTGAGCCTTTTTTCCTAACGACTCCAGTTCAGGTCACCAAAAGCCCTGGATTGTCTCTTGAACTGTTGAGCGACTAGAGTCACTACAGATTCAAACTAGGTATCTTTCCTAGCGGCCAGAGTCACCTCCGTAGAGGGCTTTTCCATGGAATTTCACTAAGGAAAACACACATGATATCACTACCAAATATGCTATCCAAAACATTTAATAAAACATGTTCTCTACATTTCATTTTATATAACTAACCACTCTCACCTTTTACTTGCACGTCTCGTGAACAATCTCTTTTTTGTTGGTATTTATATCTCCCGGACCTAAAGCATACAATAAACATGTATAAGAAATAATAATACATGGTCCTTACATCTCATGTTATGACCCTATGGTCTCCCCAAGGCCCCTAGTTCCCATTGGGATAGGTCCTAGTCCAATCTTACAAGTTTTCCCACCCTATGGTGCTCGGTAAAGTCAAATTGAATGATTAAACCTTTTTAGAAATTTTTGATATAATTCCAGGGGGTATATATGACCATTAAGTACATTTTTCATGAAGAAACCTAGGGTCAAAAATAGCCATAAAGGCTTGAAAACTAACCAAGAAATAATAACATTCAGGTTCACTGCCATGAGTCGACTCATGAATGGGTTTGGTCGACTTATGTGTGTCACTGGGAGGGTTTGGGTCGATGCATGGGGCGACAGAGGTTGACTCATGCGCGCGAGGGCAATGCCATGAGTCGACACCCCAACCCCGTGTGTCGATTCATGCGCGCGGCCAAAGCTGTGAGTCGACACCCCAGCCCCCTGGGTCGACTCACTCACCGCCTACTAAAAGAACCGAGACATGAAAGGGCCATGGGTCGACTCATGAAGCCTCGTGGGTCGACTCACACTTGCGGAATTTTTCCTGCTCTGTTTTATTTTGTTTTCTGGTTTGAGGCTTCATTTGGGGATAAAAACCTAGTTTCTCTCCTTCCATCCAAACTCAAAAACATCCATAAATCATTCCCTTCCATTACCCCTCTCATCCAATACCCCAAAACTTCTCCCAAAGGCCTTTCTAACCCAAAATATAAAAGGAAAAACCAGTTTTTCCTCCATTGGAGTACTCAACCATGGTGAACTATTTCCAATACATGGCCTAGAGCTAAGGGGAGGGTCAAGAGTCAAATACTTAGGTTTCATACTTTGTTTATGAGTTTTGTTTCATGGATATAACCTCAATGGAAGCTTAGGAGTATGTTCTTACCTCAACCCACTCAAGAACACTTCAATGGTGGATTTTTCCTTCTCTCTTCTTCTCTTTCCCCCGATTCCTTCAATGGATGGTGTAGAGGCACTTTCCCACCTCTAGCTCCGAGGTATTTGAAGCTTTGCTAGGTTGTTCCACTCACTCTCAAGCTTCCTCACACAAGAAGAAGAAGAAAACCATAGGGAGGCTTTGGAGAAGAAGAAGAAGAAGAAGAAGAAGAAGAAGCTTCAGGTTTTTAGAGAGAGAAGGAGAGTAGACCCAAAAGGAATCTCGTGGGTACAAACAAGGAAAAGTCTGGGGCAAGCCCCAAGGAATCCTGACAAGGGATTTTGTCCCATCCAAAATTGGGCCTTTCCCCAATAAAGGTACCACACTCCACCCCCATTTATGGAATCTTTGCAAATGGTCCCTCTCATTACCCAATTTCATGAATTGGCCCAAGGCTAAATTATAAATTACCATCCCCTAATTCATTAATAATTAAATTTTTCCTTAAAATTCATTTATTAAAATACGGGATGTTACACTTATGATCTTTCTTTTGTGTGCTATACCACACACAAAGATCAGTAGAAGGTGACTCATCTCTACTTGTACAGATTTGTTTGTAAAGTGATTTGATGCTAGAACATCAAAATGAAATGAACTCTCTCAATAGAGTAGATATTACAAATAGCTCTTTAGAAGAAAGATCGGGAAGATGATGAATAGTGACTGGTGGGTTTCTTCTGGATCAATGATGAGAAGATCTTCTTCTGATCTTGAATGAGTGATACAAGATCTTGAAAGAGTAATTCAGGATCTCTCCTTTCTGCTTCTGATCTCTTTTGGAAAATCTGATTAATGGACAAAATTTTTGATCAGAATGATTGATGGCTTTCTCTCTCTAGATGATTCTTTAAATATCTTAACTTTGTGTATTTTTGTGTCTTGTTTTTTATTCTTCAGAGATCATTTCCTTTTATAGGCACTAGCTCTCCAATCTTGCATTTGATTATTTAGGATCTTGTGGAGTGCTTGCAATAAATGTCTTTCGTGCCTTTGGTCTCAGAATTCAAATTTTAAATTTAATGCGCCGTAAATCAAATCTTCTTTTCACTGTAGAAGATATCTTGCATTTAATTCCTTTTAATCTTTTGTACTATTTGTCAAAGATTTGAGGTATCTTCTTGGAATTGCTAAGGAATTAAATCCCATAATATCTTCTGAATAAATGTGAATGTTTGAAGATCACGTTCTGGTATTTAATGCTCTGAGATAAAATTATTTTTCTCCATTAAAACACTATTTTTAGCTTCAGGCATTTTTTTGGGTCGACTCATGATGTTCCAGGAAGCAACTGTCTGAGGCTATGTCGACTCAAGCATTGGTTGGGTCGACTCATAGTGTGACAGAGGCTACTGGTCTTAGGTGGGTCGACTCACTGTGGGTTTGTGTCGACTCATGGTGGGTGAGGTGCAAGGGGTCGACGTCTGGGTCGAGTAAAGTCGACTATGGCGTGTATGTTTTGTGGTTGGGTCGACTCACAAGGCTGTTGGGTCGACTCATGACGGTGATTTTGGGTGCTGGGTCGATTGTGGGATTGACATGCATCGACTTTGGCATGGTCATGCTGACTTGGGTCGACTCACATGGCTTTTGGGTTGACTCATAAAAATGGTTGTCAGTTGGGTCGACACATGGGCAAGTTGGGTCGACTCAAATCCTTGCCTGTCAAAACAATCGAGAGCTGAAATGACTTGGGTCGACTCATTTCTCAGCCTGCAAAAAGTACCGAGAGCTAGTATGATCTTGGGTCGACTCATGGGTTTATGGGGTCGACTCAAGGGAAAACTGTTATGGTTTAGGCTCTTTAGGTCGACTCAACAGTGGTAGTGTCGACTCATATAAAAATTGTTTTGACATTTTTGGGTTAAGACTTGTTTGGACATGATTTATTTGTTTGGGTATTGTTTGGGAAGGTGTGTATGATCTTGTTTAAGTACCTAAAATCACTTAAATCAATATTACATACAAGGTTAACCCTTTTAATGGGAGTTAACCTATTATATAAATATCTAACAATATTTCGATGATTATTTGAAACAAATACAATAGTTAATTGCGATATTATGAATATGTTTAACTAACATATTATATGACATCATTTAAGTGTTAATAGAGCTTTGTTTAATCATTTAAAATCTATATTTGTTATCATTAAAATCCATGCGTATTTCATTTAAAACCTTGGACTAACAATCTCCCCCTTTTTGATGATGACAAATATTTGTTAAGAAAAGAGTTTGTAAGATTTTGGTAAATGATTTAGAAGATCTCCTCCTTACGAGATGATACATAATATCAAACATATTCCAACAAAATAATTCAATCAATCATATGTTTATCAATTTTTACCAACTCAAGCATGTATCTCAATAAATGGTATACCAGAGTGTATTTCAATCCAAGCATATATACCAATTGAACGTAAAGGATGTTAAGTCATGCTCTAAGATTTCAAACATGATATTGATTGAAACATACATGAATTCAAGCATGAAATCTCAAAAATAATACCAAGGGTTATGAGATTCCAATTGTTAACATAATATCATACCTCTTGCTAATTATATATGATACCAATTCACAATTCAAAACATTATAGCTATGATACTAATTGTATATCTCCATATGATACCAAGTGTTAGGATTGTGGGACTCGTTAGCACATATTCTTAACAAACTTAACAAAGCACATATTCTTAGCACATATTTTTCTCCCCTTTTGTTACCTCAAAAAATGAGGGAATTTAAGACATGTTATGTGTCTCCCCCTTGAAAAATGAAAATATGCTTAAAAGGACTAAGGAATAAATGGAAACTTCAACAAATATATATAAAACAAATGTTATTCTGAGTTTTATACATCCCCAAAGAGAAAAGCAGAGAGAAAATAGAGAAAGATGAGAGAAAATTTCATCGGTTTGCTTCATCGGCTTGTGTTGCCCAGTACGTCTTCTTTCGTGATTTGGCCGAAGGCAGCTTGGGGGGTCTTGTGTCTTTTTCTTCTTGGAGAAGGGCATCAAAGATGGCGGCGTCTTGGTCTGTAAGTTTTGGTTGCTTCTTCGTCGTGTTGGAGGCCTTTTCTTTGCCTTTTTAGAGGTGTGCATGGCGGATGACGTCGTGGTCGTGCGAAATTTCTCAGCAGTCAGATAGGTGATTATGATCCCCTTGACTGGAGGGATGTGTTGTGGTGCATCTTGAGGGGTGGATTCAATAGGTTCGGGTAGAGTGTCAAAATGGTCGCGCATCTAGGACATAAAATTGGTTATTGTGTTGAGGACGGCGTTGATTATGTCGGCGGTCCTTGTAGACACCCCATTTTTGATTAAACCGAACATCGGCCGGTTCCTGTGGCCTTCCGATGATGAAA
>JAUTBS010282927.1:0-18368 GCA_032361285.1 Aequorea victoria
AAGCAGGAGCTCATTGGAACAACCAGGTGTCGACACATCTCTTGTTAGTGTCGACACTTCCTCTTCGTGGAACTTTGGTGTCGACACATATTTTTGAGGGGTCGACACATTCTTCGTATTTCTTCAATCCAAGAGGAATGTGCTTACCGGAAAGCAAAGGTGTCGACACATGATACATTTGTGTCGACACTTCCTTCATGAATTTGGAAGCTTGAGAAAAACTGGTGCTCTCGGGAAGGACTCGAGGGGTCGACACATATTTAGTTTGTGTCGACACTTCTTCATGTTTCTTCATTTCAAAAGAAGGATCCTTGCTGGAATGCCAAGGTGTCGACACATTTCACATTTGTGTCGATACTTCGTTCATATATTTGGAAGTTTGAAACTTGATACTCTTAAATCCTGAAAATTAACTTATTTTATGAAATAATCATTAGTTGTCATTAAATCAATTGTTGTTATAAGTCAAAATCAAAGATAGGATATGATTGAATAACCCTTAGGTCAACACAAGTGTTCAACTTTGGGTAGTTAAGTGTTGTCAGATCCTTTCGGCGTAAAGGAGACCTGGTCGTTATTTAGGGATTACAGCACTTTGCATATCATGATTTTATTATATCCTGTTGTATGTATTAAGTGTTAGAAATGTTGGGTTCAGAAGATTCTTTCTGGGTTTCGCAGCTCATGGCGTTTCATGCCAGGATTTGAAGAGGAGACAGTGATGGAAGAGCAGGCCGAGGAGTAGGCCGAGTCGTGACGCACATGAATAATGGGCGACTGAAGACTTCGTATTTTTGTAATTCTATCTATATTACTGTTGGCATGTAATATTAAGACAGGGTGTGAAATGCGTAAGAACGCAAAATATTATTATCATATGTTAAATATTAATTCGTGTGGAATGTTTTTTATTAGAATAACTCTAATTACTATATTTATGTCACATAACGAACCGAGTTTTCAGGGCGTTACAATTATATGTATATATATATATATATATTACTGTTATACATATATATCAATATATATCAAAGTCTACTTCTCTGATTTCTGTTACTTTCAATTAGTAAACATGATATATTCATCTACGTTTAGATCATTTAAAAGATTAAACCTTAACAAAGGTTTAAATAAATATATGGTTTTATATAATCACTGTTATATATATATATATATATCATTGTTATATATATTAGAACATTCTCCTCTGGTTTTGGTTACATTCAATTGGTAACTATGGTATATTCATATACGTTTGCATCATTATAAGATTAAACATTTTTCTTGAGAACTAAATAACCATATAACTATGCGATATACATACGTGTACCTATCTGTATGTGTATATTTTGAAACATAGGTGTTGAAGACGAACTGGAAATCACGATAAGGTGATGATGACGATGATGATGACGGCGATGTCTGTGGTGGCAACACCAACGTTGGTGGTGGTAGTAGTGCTCGGCGGTGGTGGCTGCGAAGCATCGCTTTTAGAGCAGATGGAGCAACCGAGAGGGAGGAGAAGTTTGCACAGAGAGGAATTCATAGAGAGAGAGATGAAGTCTTCTGAGGAGGGGACTCCCCTTTAAAAGGGATCATGGCTAGAAATTCCAAGGATCACACTCCTTGATTCCCTCCCTTGGATTTATCTTTCAATTTTAACAACACAACTGTTATCTCACATGCAGCCTAATTTCTTTTTATTTTTATTTTGCCTTTTTCTCTTATTTCCTTATTAAATTAGTATAACAAAATTGTTATTATATCATTTATTACTTTAAGTTTTCAGAATTTTCTTAGTAGTTTAATTAAAAAAAAAATTAATTAGTTAGTTTATTATAATTAATTATTTAATTTATTGTTTTATTTTAATAAATTGTTTTTAGAAGAAAAATAATTTTATACCGTGTTTTACAATATTCCCTCCTTAAAAGAATTTCTTCCTCGAAATTAGATTACTAACCTTGAGGAAACAAATGAGGATAACGCTCGCGAATCTCGTCTTCGCGTTTCCACGTAACCTTTTCTACTTTATGATTTCGCTATAAGATCTTGACGAGACGAATCTGCTTGTTCCGTAAAACTTTTTCTTTAGTATCAATAATCTGAACAGGTTGTTTCTCATAGGTCAAATCCTAACGAACTCGAAGTGACTCATAATCCACCACATGCATCGGGCTATATACGTACTTTCTCAATATCGATACATGAAACACATTATGTACCCTGGTGAGACTATGTGGTAAAGCCACACAATAAGCAACCTCACCAACACGGTCTAGAATCTCAAAAGGTCCAATATATCGGGAACTCAACTTTCTGTTCTTGCTAAAGTGAATGATTCCTTTTCAAGGTGAAATCTTGAGAAATACCATATCTTCAATAGAAAACTTCAAATCTCTCCTACGTAAATCATCATAACTCTTTTGTCGACTTTGAGCTGCTAAAAGTTTATTTTGAATAGTGGCAATCTTTAGAGTCGCATCCTCCACCAGATCAGGTTCAAGAAGTTGTCTTTCACCAATTTCATACCAACACAAAAGGGACCTACATTTCTACCCATACAACGCTTTATACGGTGCCACTCCCAAACTCGAATGATAACTGTTGTTATACGAGAACTCCATCAATGGTAACTGATCATCCTAATTACCTTTCTACTCCAACGCACAAGCTCTTAACATATCCTCCAACGTCTCAATCGTTCTTTCCGACTATCCATCGGTCTGCAGGTGATAGACTGAACTAAAGTCTAACCGAGTACCAATAGCAATCTCCAGGGCACCCCAAAATTAGAGATGAAACGCGAATCACAATCCGAAACAATGGATAAAGGTGAACCATGAAGTCTAACATTCTCTCGCACATATAACTGAGCCAACCGATCCAAGGTTGTGTCATCTTGATCGCAATGAAGTGTGCTGACTTCGTGAGTCAGTCTACTATCATCCAAACTGCGTCGTGCCCATTACGCGTTCGAGGTAAACCAGACTCAAAATCTATCAAAATATTCTTCCACATCCACTCGGATACTGGTAAAGGTTGAAGTTTTTTCGCTGGTCTTTGATGCTCAATTTTTACCTGCTGACAAGTAAGACACTACGTTACGAACTTTGCTATATCCCGCTTCATGCCGTTCTACCATAAAAATTCTCGAAGATCTCTATACATCTTAGTACCTCCCGGATGAATGTTGTACCCAGAACTATGAGCTTCGGTCAGAATCTCCTTCCTCAACTCACTGCTGGCAGGTATGCACACCCGATCTCTGGATTTGAGAACTCCATTGTCACTGATACTGAAATCCTTAACCTCTCATTTGTGCAACTCTTCCACATTCTTCTTGTATTGAAGATCATCCTGTTGAGCCACACAGATTCTCTCCAATAAGGTCGGCCTCACTGTTAACTAACTACACAAGGCCGTTTCCCCATGTTGTATTATCTCTATACCCATTCTCCTCAAATCTTCTAATAAATCATGTTGAACTGTCAATGATGCCGAGGTACCTCCCGAAGACTTCCTACTCAAGGCATCGGCCACAACGTTCGCTTTTCCTGAATGATAAAGTATCTCGATATCGTAGTCTTTCAATAGCTCGAGCCATCACCTTTGCCTCAAGTTAGGCTCCTTCTGAGTAAAGATATACTTCATACTTTTATGGTCGGTGTAGATCTCACAAGATTCTCCATATAAGTAGTGCCGCTATATTTTCAGTGCGAAGATAATAGTTGCCAACTCCATATCATGCATGGGGTAGTTCTTCTCATAAACTTTTAACTAGCGTGAAGCATAAGCTATCACCTTACCATGCTACATCAGAACATAACCCAAACCTTGGTGAGATGCATCACTGTAAATCACAAAATTATCGCCTTCAGTTGGTAATGCTAGAATAGGTGCCGAAGTTAACCTTTGCTTAAGCTCCTAAAACATATATTCGTCTATTCATACTTCACTCATTTTCGAGTAAGGCTCGTAAGCGGCACGAAAATACGAGAAAAACCTTCCACAAATTATCGATAATAGCCCTCCAGTCCTAAGAAACTACGTATCTCAGTCACTAACGTCGGCCACGGCCAGTCGATAATAGTCTCAATCTTGCTATTATCCACAGATACTCCATCCTTGGTGATTACGTGGCCAATGAATGATACACTGTCCAGCCAGAATTCACACTTGCTGAATTTAGCATATAACTTCTTTTATCTGAGAGTTTGAAAGATTTTCCGTAAATGTTCTTCATGCTCCTCCTTGCTTTTTGAGTAGACCAGAATATCATCAATGAACACTACTACAAAGCAATCCAACTATGGTTTGAAAACATGATTCATCAAATCCATAAATGCCGTTGGACCATTGGTCAAACCAAAAGGCATAACCAAGAACTCATAGTGGCCATATCAAGTCCTGAAAGCTGTCTTAAAAATATCCACCTCCTTGACTTTTAGTTTGTGATAACCAGACTACAAGTCAATCTTGGAGAACACTTGAGCACCTTATAACTGATCAAACAAATCATTAATGCGCGGCAGGGGGTACCTATTTTTGATAGTAACTTTATTCAACTCCCGGTAGTCAATGCACAGCTGCATCAAACCATCATTTTTCTTCACAAACAAAACTGGAGCTCCCCAGGTGAAACACTAGGTCTAACAAAACTCTTATCTAACAACTCTTGCAACCGTGCCTGCAACTCCCTTAGCTCTTAGGGTGCCATCCTGTACGGTGCCTTTGAGATAAACGTAGTACCCGGCAGAAGACCAATCATGAACTCAATCTCATGATCAAGAGTAATGCCAGGTAAATCTTCTGGGAAGACATCTGGGAATTCTCTAACAATAGGAAGCTCATCCAATTCCGTCGTTGGCACCTTGGTGCATACAACACAAGCCGAAAGGCCTTCACAACTCTTCCTCAACATCCGATTTGTGTGAAGGACAGATAACCTTACGTCTTATTGAAAGAAGAACTTAGGTTCCCCGGGTATGTTGAAAACTATCCTCTTGTAATAGCAATCGACGGTCGCATGATTTTTGAAAAAATAATCCATGCCCAAGATGACATCAAAGTCACGAATGGCTAGAGATATAAGATCTACTGGCACCATCTTGTCATCCATTTCCACTACACCAAGACGACATACCTCATGTAGCAATATTGTATCCCCAACAAGAGTGGACACAGAGAGATGTACATCCAAAGGTTCTACCATAACAGATAGACGATGTAAGAACTCCGGTGAAGCAAAAGAATGCGTAGAACCAGAATCTATAAGAGTTCTAGTAGGTACAGATGATATGATGATAGTACTTTGCACCACTGACGGTGAAGCTTCTGCATCCTCACGAGTAAGAGCAAAAATACGCCCCTGAGTAACTGCACCTTCACCTTTTTCCCGTTGACTATAGGATGCCTCTGATCTCCTTATCGAATATACTAAACTTGATTTAGCCCATTATTACGTGCAGGCAGCCTCTGATTCTGAAAAGACTGATGTGCCTGTTGTCCTCATGTCCCTTTATTTTTGCAATAAGTGGACATGTGTCTTGTCTTACCACAATTGAAGCACGTCTTCATTGTACCATCACAATAATGTCCACGAGAATGGACCTTCCCACATTGGTTACACGGATTCCACGTCTGCTGTCCTGCATTCCCAATAGTGTGAGTCTGTGGTTAATTTGGCGTATAAGGTTTCTTGGCCGAGTTGTTGCCTCCAGAATTATTCCCTATTAGCTTCGAATCTCCGAACCTCTTAGGTTGTAGCTCCCTGCTTTTCTGTGCATCATCCAAACTCTTTTCTTCTAAAAGATCCTTGATTACCAACTTTGACAATATCTTCGCCTCAAACAGCGAAACCCTACTATGAATAGCGGGGCATAGACCTCTCTCGAACAACACTACTTTGTTTTCCTCCTCAGCAATGTATTGTGGTGCGAATCGGGACAACTCAGCAAACTTTGCCTCATATTCTGCCACTGTCATTCCTTTTTGTTCCAGCATCAGGAACTCCACTTGTTTTTGCTTCTTGATCACAATCGGGTATTACTTGCCGTCGAACAACGCCAGGACTTTTGTCCAGACAAGTTCACGTTCTCTTCCTTCATATTGGCGCTTCACCATGCGTCACCAATGTTCAGCCTGTCCTTCAAACATGTAGGTTGCCAACGACACCTTATGTTCATCCGAGCAATCCAACCGTTCGAAGATCTTTTCTATGCGTAGCTTTCATATTTCTGCATCATCAGGATTGGTTGCCCCCTTGAAGGTCGGAGGGTGCGCTTTCAAGAACTTCTTGAACACTGAACCTTTATCCAAGCTCACCGGTCTATCTATGCGAACCACTCTTGGTTGAGCTTGTTGCCCAGCAATCATGCTCAATAATGCTTGGAGAGCTTGTAGAGCTCCCTCAACAACTGGGGTAGCTGGGGCTTCTGGAATTGTTGGTGCTACCGGAGTAGCTGGGGATGCTGGAACCACTGGGATTTCTGTAACATCAGGGGCTATTGGAGTAGTGCTAGGAGTATGCCCCCCTTGTGCCTCCTCCGTAGTTGCATATCTCGAATTCACATTACGTCTCGGGTAAGCCATCTCACTGATGGTCAATGTAAAACAAATATAAGATAATGTATCATTAATCTACTAACAAAACTCATAATATAGAACTCTAGGGATCCATATCTCTGCTAATGACATGATGCAATTCTTTAAAATTTTGCTCTGATACCAAACTTGTCAAACCCCTATTTGGGAAAGGTGACCGGTCATGGATATTGGGCCTCGGTTCAATGAACCAAGAGAGCCTTACTCACACAATTAGCTAACTATATGCTAAAAGATCTCAAATGTCAAGAATTTAATTAATTAAAATCCAATATAATCAAAATGGCACAAACAGCCCATAATATCATAATATGTTATCTCAACAACTCATAATCAACTCATAATCAATTTATTGTTTAATTAAATGCGGAAGCAAAAAATGCATGTCCTAGAGGTCTTATTTCTAGATTCCTTGAACTTATCGAGTCCATCATCTAGCTTCTTCCTTGACTACCTGAAAAGTTTATTGTATAACGTCAGCTAAAACTGGTGAACAGAAACATGCATAATAGGATACAGTTCAAAATAGGTATTTAAAATATCTTTGTACTTTAAACATAACCATTGCATGATATATACAGTATAATCAAAAAGGGCGATCACACAACCCATTATTTCATTTTAAAAGGGCGATCACACAACCCATCATTTTATTATATCCAAAAGGGCGATCATTCAACCCATCATTGTTTTTCTTCATGAAAATATATATCTTTTTTCATATGGTCTCATTATCAATACGAGTCACCAATATCTCAAACTGGATATCAGAGATATCCTCAATAATCACAAGACATAAATATGTCAATATCATAACAGTATAGCGATATGCTCATCAAAAAGTGGGAGTATCAATCAATTTCTACAGAAATAGCCTGAGCATAACAAGTAACCAATGCCACATCAAAACTCAGGACAGTCTCAGCCCGTTAGATCTAATACCGAAATAGAGTCACCACAGGTTGGCGCCTAGGTTTGTTCCCTAAACGATCCCGGTTAAGGTCACCGGATGCACCTGGGTTGTCCCTTAACCATTGAGTCAACTAAAGTCACCACGAGATTTAGAACAGGTCTTTTCCCTTGCTAGCCAGAGTCACCTCCGTAGAGAGATTTCCCCTGGACTTTTTTATTTTATTTTCTAAGAATCATATCTCATAATTGCACCATATATATAGGAATCAAAAATTGTAAAACATTTGTATCATGATTTTACAAGAGAATATCATACAATATCATTAAAAGAATTTAAAACATATGCATTTCTTTTTCAAAGTAATTTGGAAAATTCAGAGATTTTATTAAAAGTACGTAGCATGTAAATCCAATCACCTGATATCCAATGCAGCTCAAAAGATATAGGAAGCTGTAATCTACGGTTCACACGTCACCTTGATTGTACAATGTAATAATCGTAATCAATAAACAAAGCTAATAAATCGAATTAACAACCAAACAGACCCTTTCCCCATTTATAAGTTTTAATCTTTACTTTTGGTATTAAATTAATCATTAATTAATTTAATTTATCATTAAACTGATGCCCAAACAGAGGCTAAGAATTAGGATTAATCACATAAATTATTTTCTATGAATTTTTGGTGTATAAGTCGACCCAAAGAGTCTCTAAGTTGACCCAACAGAGTCACAGACGTCTATAAGTCGACACAGCAAGGCTGTGTGTCGACTCAAATAGAAAATGTCTCAGTATCTCACTAACAGGCGACTGTGAGTCAACTCAAAGGGTCTGTGAATCGACCCAAGTCTCTCAGGTGGCCATGAGTCGACACAACAGAGGTTGTGTGTCGACCCAATGTGGCAAGTCATAGTCTTAGGTGGCTGTGAGTCAACTCATAGGGTCTGTGAATCGACCCAAAAGGATGGTGATTCAACCTAAAGGTAAGAAATCCACGGCATAGGCATCATGAGTCGATCCAAAGAGGTTGTGAGTTGACTCCAAGGCAAGACAGAAGGTCATGGGTTGACTCAAATGGTCCATGAGTTGACAATAGGTAGCAGGCTGGTAAACAGCCAAGGTCTTGGCCTCATAAGTTGACTCACCCTCGACGTGAGTCGACTCATTGGCGACGGACACGACTTCTACGGAGCGTGGATCGACTCATCCAATGTGTGAGTCAACCCAAAGCTTCAGACCATAGATTTCAATGGATGAAATCTTTGATTCCAAGGTCTTTTTGGCTTCTTTTCTTCATAGTTTATTATTCTTATACATTTTATTATCTTTCCAAGAGGTTTATGCTCAGAAACGTATATAATTTCAATGTATTCTTATACATAGTTTTACTGTTTATGTATATCACTGTTATATATATATATATATATGTATATATATTACTGTTATACATATATATATATATCAATATATATATCAAAGTCTACTTCTCTGATTTCTATTACATTCAATTAGTAAACATGGTATATTCATCTACGTTTGGATCATTTAAAAGATTAAACCTTAATAGAGGTTTAAATAAATATATGGTTTTATATAATCATTGTTATATATATATATATATATATATCTTTATATATATCATAACCTTCTCCTCTGATTTTGGTTACATTCAATTGGTACCCATGGTATATTCATGTACGTTTGCATCATTATAAGATTAAATATTTTTTTGAGAACTAAATAATCATATAACTATGTGATATACATACGTGTACCTATCTGTATGTGTATATTTTGAAACAGAGATGTAGAAGACGAATCGGAGATCACGATGAGGTGATGATGACGATGATGATGACGACGGTGTCCTGTGGTGGCAACGCCAACGTTGGTGGTGGTAATAGTGCTCGGCAGTGGTGGCTACAAAGTAGCGATTTTAGAGCAGAGGGAGCAGTCGAGAGGAGGATAGGTTTGCATAGAGAGGAATTCATAGAGATAGAGAGAGAGATGAAGTCTTCTGAGGATAGGACTTCCCTTTTAAGGGGATCATGGCTAGAAATTTTAGGGATCACACTCCTTGATTCCCTCCCTTGGATTTATCTTCCAATTTTAATAACACAGAGCTGTTATCTCACATGCAACCTAATTTCTTTTTATTTTTATTTTGCCTTTTTGTCTCTTCTTTCCTTATTAAATTAGTATAACGAAATTGTTATTATATCATTTATTACTTTAAGGTTTCAGAATCTTTTTAGTAGTTTAATTAATGAAGTTTTTAATTAGTTAGTTTATTATAATTAATTATTTAATTAATTATTTTATTTTAATAAATTATTTTTAGGGAAAAAAATTTATACCGGGTTTTTACAGTTATACATATGGGTTGGTTTTTGAAAAGTTGTTTTTTTTTTCAAACTGAGAATATTGAGCATGTGTTGCTTGTGTGTGGATAAAAAGACTATTTTACTATATGATAAATGTAATATCTTGTCAAAATGTGTCAAGTTATTGCGAGTAACCTTATTGAGTTGTTGCAGGTTATGCCTGAGTTATTGCGGGTTAATTTCGAGTTCTTATAGACTTGATCCGAGTTCTTATGAGCTATACCCAAGTTATTGCCTTAAATGATTATGTTGCGAGATATGCTCGAGTTGGTTGTACATACCACTGGTGGTAAAGGGTGGCCCTTATCTCCACAACACCATGGATGTGAGTTGTGAATGAGGTTACAGTACCATCAAAACTTCGGTCGTGAGGTAAACGACTACTTGGCCACTGGATGACATAGTATTTGTGTGTGCTAGTGGGAAAGAAAGACATGTTTTTTTAAAGCTTAAATGGTTAGCTAAAAAGTTGCATGTTGAAAATGTAGAAAGTTGCTTATAAATCTTTTAATATTTGGCTTAAGAGCCGTGTGTTGAAAGTGAATCTATATGCATGAGATGCAAGAATAGTTTATTTAAATTGAATATTTCTATCATCATGTCAAAAAAAGTTGTTTTATGAACTCTATGTTTTGAGAATGTTGTTGAGAATTTTTTAAACACTTTATATTTGATTTTATACTGTTGGACTTGTACACTTTTTATTATGATACTAAGCACACCTTCCTTAAGCCTTTATGTTTCCAGATCTTATCTTAGGATAAATGGTCAGTCCACCATAGTGCGTAAGGGGTTTGAGATGTGAAGTTCTTTTGCATTGTGAAACATATTGTATCTATGAAACCAAAGTCAGGTTTTTGATAAGATCGAGAGATGATCGGATGATGAGCCAAAGCTCTGTTGGGGGATTATGTATCCCGATACTTGTGTAAATTTTAATTCCGTTGTTGTAAGATATGAAGTTAATGGTAGTTTGAAAGATTGGATGTTTCGAAGTTCATCTAGATGGTTTGTTTATAAATATAACCTACCTTGTTGAGTTCTGTCGCACCCCTCTGAACAGGTAAAGCACTTGTTGGAGTGAGTGAGATATTTTGCTATTAGAGCTTAAGTTATAGATTCTTTGGACTCTATAGAGGTTGGTACTATGGTGAACCATAGTTTATGTGTCTCGAATAGTTAAGGATTTGGATGATTGTTAGGGATATCTTACCCTTTGTCTATGGACGTTCAGTTAACTAGCTTTGAAATTTGATAGGAAACACATTTTTCATGACCCATTGGTTCTAATTAGAAATCCAAGCGAGTTGATTGGATTTGGTGAGATAGCCCTAGTAGTATAGATGATTTTTATAGATCGGGATAAAAGTCTTAGTTATTGCATCTTTTGCCTTGGAGGTTTTAGTGATTTCATTGAATTGGAAGAGATAACCCTAAAAGTCTAAGTGAATTGATTTGGTTGGGGAGATAGCCCTAGTAATCTTGGTGTGTAACACCCTATAATTTTTAAGAATCCAAATTATATTCTATTATGAATTAAGAAGAAGTCTTGCAAGTAATATTTCTTAAGAATCAAATTGAGGAGCAAGACATGTAAACCAAGTATAGGATTCGTTTGAAAATTTAAGTTGAAAATTTAAAAAGGCTTAAGAAGAGAACTCAGGTAGGTATTAAATACGCTCATAAACTTTGGTTCAAGAGATGTACAAAGGTCTAAAAACCATTGAATGAAAGTTGAGTAAAATGATGCAAGGCAAATAAGCGAGTTTTGGCGCAGTTTTAACATAGGCCATAAACATGAAAATTAAAATGGGCCAAGAGATGAAACACTTATGGAAGCTTGATTTAAGGCCCAAAATATTAGTAGAATTTAAAATATGGACCAAACAAATATAAGTAATCCCAATTAATGTAAGGCCCAAAGAGGAAAAGGTTAAAACAAGCCTAATGAGGCCTAATCTTGATTAAAGCGCAAAAGATGTTTTGTTTGGGAGACTGGGCTAAGAAATTATGTAATCCCAAAATATAAATATAAATAGGCCAAATTAATTCATTGAGACCCAATGGTAATAAATTCTTGAGCCCGAAATAAGAAAAGGCCCAAAACTTTAATTCTTGACCCAAAAGTTTAAAATTAGCCCAAGACCCATTTTAATTCTTATGAATTAATTAAATAATTAACAAAATACATAAATAGAGGCTTCTGGAAATCTCTTGACTAAATTCCCCTTGGGGAGGGGGATGATGTGATAATTTTATAAATTAAAGAAAAGAAAAGAAAAGGGAAGCTAGCACATGGATGAATGATGAAGAAGATTCTACTTCTTACACAAGTCTTGCACCCACCTCAATAAGACCCCATGCATGTATTACATGGGTGGCTAGTGGAATGATGAAATGAGGGGTAATTTGGTCATTTCACCACCAACCCTTTGCCTATAAATAACAGGTTTTTTCCAACACAAAAATATATTTGTTCACCCCTCGTTCTCTCTCTAAATTCATTGGGCTCAGGGTGGGAAGAGAGGAAGAAGAAGAAGAATAAGAAGAAGAAGAAAGAAAAAGGAAGGAAAGAAAGAAATAAGAAAAGGAAGAAGGAAAATGAGGAGTTTTGCAGAATAACAGACCATTTTGAACTTTCTGTGTCAGAATTGCAAAATAACAGACCACTTTGAGAAATTTTAATTAATTTCATAAAATTTCTCTAGAGATGAGCCATTTATGAAAAGAAAGGTATATGGGTCTAGGTTTACCCAAAAATTATAAACCTCATTTTCGTTGGGTAGATTTTGAGGAAAATGAAGTCTCCCATATTGGGACATTTTTGTACAAACCCTGCCACAAGATTGTTTAGTTCCCCTTATGTTAACATTTGACTTTTGGGTTTTACATGAAGAATATAGATAACAGCCTATTCTATTCTCTATCAATTTCCCCGAATTTTTAGAGGTGGTTTAATAATTTTAAATAGTTTTACAACAAGTGGGACATAATCTCAAATTTGAAAAAAGTCAAGAGAAATGATGATCCAAGAGGAGTTAAGCACCTAAGCCAAAGGACTTGAGTTCTTAGCAACCCCAAATGATTACTAACACATGTAAGAGTGTTATTAAGTTAATAAAATTTTATTTGGTCCTTTAGACCAAGGAGGCAAGAATTTGGGTTATAAGAACCCATGAAGGAGAATGTTTCAAACCTAAGATATTAAGTTCACCTAAATGACATAGGACATTCTCATACCAATACACTTATGAGAAGTGAGTTCATACTAATGTTTAGATATGTTATATAACCTAGGCATTGGTAGAGTTGCCGCGGATGGAGTTGTGCCGCCTCAGAGATGAACGAGGTAGGCGCCGCGTTGGTCGACATCTAGGTGAGAGTGACTAGCAATATCATAATGAATTGTATATTGTAAAAAAATTTATATGTATTTTTGAGCATGTGTTGATATCATATTTTTCATTATAAGTTTCTCATCAAGTTTATGAAAGAATTTTGTGAAAGATGTTGTGAGCATGTGTGGCTCGTACAAATAAAAAATTATTTTCTCTTAAAATATAGAGATTCAGAGCATGAGTTGCTTGTGTGTGAAAATATATTTTCTTTAAAATGTATTATATTGTCAGAAAGTGTCAAGTTATTGCGAGTAACCATCCCAAGTTATAGTGGACTTGCCCGAGTTATTGCAGACTTTGTCCGAGTTGTTGCTAGCTTAATTTGAGTTGTTGCGGCTATGCCGAGTTGTTGCCTTAAAGGCTTATGCGATCTATGCTCGAGTTCTTAGCACCTACCACTAGTGATAAAGAGTGGCCCTCACCTTCGCCACTCTAATTAAGTGAGTCGTGAATGAGGTTGCGATACCGTTGGAACTCCTAGTCGTGAGTTAGACGACTACTTGGTCAGTGAAAGATGTATGTATGTTTGTGTGCTACTGAGCACATATGATATGCTATTAAGCATCTATGAGTTGGGCCAAAGAGCCGTAAGTTTAGAAACCTGATAATAATTTCTACACTGGTTGTTTGGGCCATAGAACCGATATGAAAGCATTTAAAGCTAATTTTGGGCCGTTGGGCCGTGTATCAAAGTATAACAATTATTTTCTAACTTGATTGAATGGGCCATAGGGCCAGCATAAAAATATTTACAATTTACTAAAGGTTGGTCATAGGGCCGTATGTTAAAAGAAGAAAGAGTTTTTATAAAATCTTATGAGTTGGGCTAGTGAGCCAAATGATGAAAGTATATTTTCTTCTGCATGAGTTGGAAGAACAAATATTTTTTTTTGTACGAAAATCCTGCATGAACATTTATTGTTGTTGTATGTTTTTTATTATGATACTAAGTTCACTATTGTATACTTTTATTATGATACTAAGTTCACTCTACTGTAACCACTTGATGTTGCAGATCTTATTACAAGGTAGATGATCGGTCCACCATGGTACGATTGAGGTCAAAATACTTGTGATGTAGGTTTAAGACCGGGATGAGGTCATCAAAGAAGTATTTGTTGAGAAATGAGAAATTGGTCTTGTTTCTAAATGTTGGGGATTATGTATCCCGTGTGAGTAGTATAATTAGTTCGTAGTTGATGTATATTTTATTTATGTCAATATTGAGAATATAATGAATGGAGTATAGTGAGGCGGAGTGCATATTTAGTATTATTGTTGGGTTTCTGATTAGGTGAGCTCGTCTCACACCACTCCGAGAAGGTAAAATATGCTCAGGGGAGTGGGTGTGACATTTTGGTATCAAAGCTCTAGAATGTAGGTTCTGTAGACTTGGTTGTGTCTGGTACTGTGGTGGAGCATAGTAATGTGTGTTAAGTCGCTAAGAGTAGGGTGATTGTTAGGGAAATTTCTTCATTGTCTTCGGATGTCTGATTAACCAGCTTGGATATCTGATTGAAAATGCGTTGGTGCACGACATTGGTTCTAATTACAAATCTAAGTGTGTTGATTGGATTGGTTGAGATAGCCCTAGCAATCTAGGTGAATCTATCAGGTTGAGTTTGAGATTTGTAAAGAAATAGAACTTTTATTCTAAGTACTTTGATTTGGGGTTAGGAGATAACCCATGCGAACTAAGTATGTTTATCAAAATGAGGAGAAGGTTCTAATGAAGGAAACATTGTTGTCTGGATTAGGGAGATAACCCTAATATTTTGGATGAACTTGAGAGCTTGAGGAGAAAGTTGTAAAGTAAATGAAACTCGGTTTAAAGTGTGTAGTTTGGGACAAAACGATAACCCTAATGGTTGTGTGAGCTTGAGTGTTCGAGAATGAAGTCCTAATGAAAGGAGCTTCGATCTGAGAATATGGATATGGTTGTGAATAAATTTTTAGAAAACTGGATATATCTATTAGTTGAGTTGAAAGTTCTAATAGAATGAATTTTCATTTCGAAAGTTGAGTAAGTTGTAAAATTGGAAAGGTTATTCCCATGGGGTTAAATGAGTTTGTTGAAATGAGAGGATTGGTTTAGTAACTAGATCTTAGTTCAAGATGTGCATGCATGGTGCAAGTTGGAGGGAAATTTATCATCATTGGAGTAAAGATGGTATAACCTTGATAAAAAAAAAAGGAATTACGTGTCAAAATGGATAAGGAGCAAAAAGAAATATTCTAAGTGAAGTTTCTTGAAATGGGTGAAATGATTTTAATAGAAAGACTTGGTAGTATAGCATGTAAACATGGTATATGTCTAGTACGCGTTGGATGTCATAAGTCTCATGATAGAGATGAGATTCTTGAAGATGATGATATGTTATACAAATGTTTGGGAAATGACGATTATTCCTTAAAGTTTACGAGTAGTGTTGTCACTTCATTGCAAATTAGAATGAATTGCTTGATGAATGAATTAGAGAAAATAGGTAATAAGAAATACCTTGAGATGTGATGAACATGGATATGGATTTTGAAGTATTTTATAAATGATATTCATTTTCGGGCCTTAAGGGTCCGAGAAACTAAATTATGAGATTAAAGTTTGATATGCATAGTGAAAAAAAATATGTAACAAAAATGTGCATTTAATATGAGAAGTAAATGGTTAGAGCAAAGAGATGTCATCATGATGAGAACTTAAATTCTACAAATTTTTGTGATGGTGCAAGACGAGGTAACCCTCGGGTTGAAGATGGTGATCTTCGGATGGTTGTGAGTTCTAACCTTAGTTAAGGATATGCAACGTACAATGGGAAGTTATTAACCATGAAAGAGAGGCCAGATGTCCACGACCATTGAGTTGGATTGAATTCATTACACTTTGACAAGTAATATTAGTCTCGAGAAGATGGTAAATTGGTTAACTATTGTTCGAGATTGGATTAATAAGTAAGGAGGAATGACGAAGGATCATGTAAGATCATTTCGCAAAGTAAGAAAACAAAAAGTAAGGAAGTTGTGTACGATTGACTAAAATTTTTCAAACAAGTATGAGTTATAGAGTTGAGATGAAAGATTTGGAGAAATGATATGGAGAAATGATAAAGAGAAGGCGTTGAAGTAGTTTCCCTAACTAGCATCGGGAACGTTAAAATTTCAGGATGAAATTTATTTAAGGAGGAAAGAATGTAACACCCCATAATTTTTAAGAATCCAAATTACATTCTATTATAAATTAAGAAGAAGTTATGCAAGTAATCATTCTGAAGAATCAAGTTGAGGAGCAAGACATGTAAACCAAGTATAGGATTTGTTTGAAACCTAAGTTGGAGATTCAAAAAGGCTTAAGAAGAGAACTCAAGTAGGTATTAAGTAATCTCATAAGCTTTAGTTCAAGAGATGAATAAAGTTCTAACAACCATTGAATGAAAGTCGAGTAAAATGACGCAAGGCGAAAAAATGAGTTTTGGCGCAGTTCTAACATAGGCCAAAAATATGGAAATTAAAATGAGCCAAGTGATGGAACACTTATGGAAGCTTGAGATAAGGCCCAAAACATTAGGAGAATTTAGAATATTGGCCAAATAAATATAAGTAATCCCAATTAATGCAAGGGCAAAAGATGAAAACATTAAAACAAGCCTAATGAGGCATAATCCTGATTAAGGCGCAAAAGATGCTTTGTTTGAGAGAATGGACCAAGAAATTAAGCCCAAAATATAAATATAAATTAGTCCAATTAATTAATTGAGGTCCAATGGTAATTAATTCTTGAGCCTAAAATAAGAAAGGCCCAAAAGTTTAATTTTTGACCAAAAAATTTAAAATTGGCCCAAAATTCATTTTAATTCTCATAAATTAATTAAATAATTAATAAAATACATAAATAGAGGCTTGTAGAAACCCCTTGACCAAAATCATCTTGGAGAGGGGGATGATGTGATAATTTTCTAAATTAAAGAAAAGAAAAAAAGAAAGCTAGTACATGGGTGAATGATGAAGAATATTCTACTTCTTACATAAGTCTTGCACCCACCTCAAGCATGGCCAATAAGACCCCATGCATGTCTTACATGGGTGGCTAGTGTAATGATGATATGAGGGGTAGTTTGGTCATTTCACCACCAAGCCTTTACCTATAGATACAAGATTTCTTCCAACAAAAAAATGCATTTGTTCACCCCTCCTTCTCTCTCTAAATTCATTGGGCTCATGGTGGGAAGAGAAAAAGAAGAAGAAGAAGAAGAAGAAGAAGAAGAAAGAAAGAAATAAGAAAATAAAGAAGGAAAATGAGGAAATCTTAAAGCTAAGTCCTACTTCATGGAACAATGAAAACAACCAAGTAAGTGGTCTTCAAGACCTCTATTGCTTTCTTAAGATCACATTCTTAAACTCATCCCTCAAAGATAAAAGAAGAACAACTCTGAAAGAACAAAATATGGAGGAACCCTAACTCAAAGAAATGTGGACTTTCTTGAATTGTGTAAAAAGTATAAATAAAGGATGAGACCTATGTAGAAGTCAAGATAAATGACTAAAATTGTATATAGGATGATAATAACAAGATTTGGACCCTTTCTTGCATGTGCAAGAAAGAAGGAAGTTGATAGATGTAGGAGAACCTTTGAGAAATAAACAAAACAGTGGACTTAAAGCCCTATTAAAGATTTTCCGTGCTATCCAAACAAGACCTAACTGAAAATCTATTTCAAAAAAAGTTAGATTAGCATGTTATTAACATGTGTTATTTTTTGTTGGACTCAAAATGTCACACCCCAATTTAGAAAAGGTGACCGGCCATGGATCATGGGTTTTGACCCAACGAACCATGAAAGCCTAAAACATACGATTAACTAACAATATGCTAAAAGATACCACATGTAAGGGATTTAATCAATAAAAATCTATAATAATCAATATGGGACAATCAACCCATAATATCTCAAACAATATGTTGTTCCAGCCAACTCATAATTAAATAATATTTATTTCAATGCGGAAGCGAAATGCATGTCCTAAGAGGTCTTATTCCTGAATCCCACGAAACTACCGAGTCCATCATCTAGC
>JAUTBS010282928.1:0-11013 GCA_032361285.1 Aequorea victoria
TCTTTACATTATTTATTGCTAACTGATAATAGTGAACCGGAAAGCTTTGATGAAGCACTGCAGGTGAAGGCCAATGAGGAGTGGGAGCATGCAATGAATGATGAGATGGATTCTCTCTCCATGAACCAGACTTGAGATTTGGGACTTTGTACAGTTACCCAAGGGAAAGTCAGTCCTACAGAACAAATAGGTCTTCAAACTGAAAGAAGAATATGATAGCAGCAAACGATACAAGGCAAGGTTGGTAGTCAAGAGATTTCAACAGAAACCAGTGTCAGACATGGATGAGATTAATAATCTCAAAGCACAGTTGTCCAATAAGTTCGACATGACGGACTTGGGTGTGGCAAAGCGAATCCTTGGTATGAGGATTAGTAGGGACAGGGTGAACAGAAAGCTAAAACTCTCACAGCCAAAGTATGTTGAGAAGGTTCTGAAAAGGTTCAACATGGAGTGTTAAACCTATTAGCACATTTTTGGCAAACCACTTCAAGCTTTCAAAGGAACAGGGAGCGATCAACAAAGAAGATCGGAGACAAGTGGAAAAGGTGTCATACGCATCAGCCGTAGTCAGCCTAATGTATGTTATGACATACACAAGGCCAGACATTACACATGCAGTGGGAGTTGTGAGCAGGTTCATGTCTAATCCGGACAAGGAGCACTAGAAAGCAGCGAAGTGAATTATGAGGTATCTCAGAGGCACCACAGATAAGGCTTTGTGATATGATGGCTCAGATTTGCAGCTACAGGGTTTTGTCGACTCAGATCTGGCAGGGAACATTGACAGCAGAAAAAGCACTACCGGGTATGTTTTTACATTGGGTAGCGCACCGGTCAGTTGGGTCTCTCAAATAGAGGTGCCCGCGGGTCGGATTGGCGTGCAAACCATCAACATACCATATGCATGCGGGTCTTGATTTTTCCACCCGCAACCGACCATTCAACCTATGGGTTTGGTCTGTTGGGTGAACGAGTCGGGTCTGTCGGGTGAACGGGCCGGAACTGTCGGTTTCACGATTTTAAAAAAATAAGAAATTAAACTCTCTTTTTACTGACAAATTTTTACCTCTATGCAATATTTACCATGCTGCCTTCTAATTTCTGACTGATAAATTGATAGAACCAGAAGGAATCAGTAGCAAATGACAACCACTTGCCTAATTTTTCTCTCCACAAAACAAAAGCCTAAATTTATTAGTAAACGGAGTCATCTACAATGTCTTAACTTGCATTTGGCCTAACTTATTCGTTAACAATTTTTTCATATTTTTAGATTTTGTTTTTCATTTTTCGGATCAATTTTTTTACCCTTTCAATTCTTCTAACGAGATAAATTTTAAAAGTATAACCAGTTTTACTTTAAAGTTGAGAAAATCCACTAAAAGGTCATTTAGTAGCTTTTTTTTTTCTCAAATTTCAATTTTTTTGGGTCAATTTTTTTATTTTCTTAATTTTTTTTATCACAAGAGAAATTTAAAAAGTATGCTTGTTTGGGCTAACATTAGAAAAATTATTTTTAAAAAATGTATAAAAAAACTATTTCAAATGTATTTTTAATGATGCTATGTATACATTTTAGTTAGAAGGCACTATGCTAAAGGAGGTTATTCTACTATAAGCATTGAGTCAAAAAAAAATGAACACAAATCACATATATTACTGTAAAAATGAGAAGGAGAAACTTTATGTTTCCATTTTGAGCAAAAACATAATATATTTAAAAAGCAACTTCTCCATCACAGGAAGTGCTCCAGAGGGTAGGGGATGGGATGGGATGGGGGGATGAGAATAATAACTGATCCTTCACTTGGCATACGGTCGGGTCGGGTTTCATGGGTTTGTGATGCCAAGACCCACCACCCGACCATGACCCGATCAAAATTATTTTGGTGACCCATAACCGACCGAATTAATGGACGAAATCGTTCATTTTCGGTTTGGTTCGTACGGTTTTGACGGATCGGGTCAATCCATGGACACGTCTCGGATACAGAAGATCGTGACTATCTCCACTATAGAGGTAGAATATATTGCAACCACGAAGACGTGCAAGGAATTGATATAGATGAAGAGTTTCATGAAAGAGAAAGGAACAAGACAGTTGCTGATTATTCAGCGACAGTAAAAGTGCAATTCATCTCACAAAGAACTCAACATTTCAGTCGAGAACGAAGCACATCGACATCAAGCACCATTTTATTCGCTCAATGTTGGAGGAGGGTCAGTTTTCCTTGGAGAATATCCACACGAAGGAGAATTCTGCGGATATGTTCACTAAGGTCGTGACGGTGGAGAAGCTTAAGACGTGCTCAGCTTCTGTTGGTCTTCAGGCTTAGAAGACAGGAGGAGGCCTCACAGTTGTTTGTTTGCTTAGAGTTGGGTTGACGGAGGTTTGGCGACAGTTCGGTCTTCAAGTAGGAGATTGTTAAGGTTTTTGGTGAAGACCTCTTATGGACATCTCTATCCGGACGAGTAGCTTGGAAGTCGAACTGAATGAGTTCTGTCCGAACAGGAGTGAGTGCCATCCGGATGATGGAAGGCAATGAACTGTGAAAATTTTTTGGTGGATTCCGTCCGGAGGAGGGCCAAGGCTGTCCGGATTGTGGCAAACAGAAAGGTCTCGGGAGCATTTTGTCCGGACAGGGGCCAGACCGTCTAGAAGGCCAAAGCGGTGTTTTCAAGTTACGTAAAGTTCCATTTGGACGGGGTCTCAGGTCGTTCGGACGGCGCCAGACAATTTTGTCTCCTTTGAAAACCTAATAGCTTTTAACTGCTTCCCCTATATATACTTGCTATGTAACCTAGCCTCCAAGGAAGAAAATACTTTGTAATCTCTCTCTCAAAGCAACAAGGATGTATCTGTGAGCCCCGTGGATGTATGCGGTCTTGCGAAAACACGTATATTTGTGTGTTATGTTCTTGTGCTTGATTGTTGATTCTTATTGTTTGTGTGTGTGTGTTATCTCACGATTGTGATTTGGTTGATTGTTATCCCAACACATTACTCATTGCCCTCTCCCATACTAGTATCCTACTAATCTTTATCAATCACAAAAGACGACCCTCACGATGTTGCTCCTCCAAACCACCCCTTTCATACAACAAAAGCACCTCTAGCAACCATAGCAAACCCCACCGTTAGCTTTGTCCTATGTTACATGGAGTTGAGTACGGATGTCGCGTGCTGGTATGCGTATAAGCATCGAAATCATTTAATTCACATACCAAGGACATTGAAGCAATGTAAAATATTTATATTTCTTTTATTTTCTACGGTAAATGATATTTACAAAATTTCATAGAGAATTTCATAAAGTATTTCATGCATAATACGAGAATTCATGCATAGTTATATAGAAAATTTGAATTACTAAATATGCTTCTTAATGTCTAACTAAAAATGTCGAACGCATCTTATACCCTTATCCAAGTGTTGAGTGTCTGACATTGATATTTTATACATTTAAAAGAGTTACTATAGCATAGCCTATGCCCTGACTGCAGATTTGCTCAAAGAAATAACACCCTTGTCTATATCCTTCCTAGAAACCCACATCCCCAACTTCATTCCCCTCCTCAATTCCCTCAAAAACCTCTAAGAAGCCCCTTCCTTCAGTATTGCTTTGCTCCGACTACCACCTCCTTATTAGTTCCCAACATCTGCAAGCACTCCACTTCGCTATGTCGCCAAAGCCGCATATTGCACGAGGACCCTTATTCGATAATACACCGCTAGGTGGGTTGTTTGATCCCAACCCAACCATGGTAGCTGGACCTCCATCCTAGCAACCTCATAAAAATCTCCTTGTCTAGACAACCCATTGTCGTCTCCTCATTAGAAGGCCCACTATGATGCTCTTGAAATAGCCCATTCCTCCAAAAACTTCTCATGCACTTGATTGAAGCCTACCCTATTACAAATAATTGGAATGCGCATCTACAAAAAGGAAATCCTCCAAATGGCTGTGAGAAGTAGGCTAAACTACTCGCTCAACTAAGAAATGGGCTTCTTTGCCTTTGTCGAAAGCATAAGACTTACACGACCCTAACACTAAAGGCCAATGCTCCATATCCGCCATCTAAAATTTGAATTGATCCCCCACCTCCTTAGCACACCACGTGTCCCTTCACTTGACGAACCACATCCTACTTCCAACACACCCGCTCTTCGTCTCCACTATATGCCACCTTCTTCACCACTACAACGCCTCTCACTCTGCTGAATGACTAGAGTTCCGAACTCCACCCAAAACTTGAATCTCCAGTTCAACCAACACCCTACTCATGTCACCCTTTGCCTTCAGCCTTACCAACCATAGATGAGTTATCCCTTTTGTTGTCACTTCCAAAGCCACCTCAAAAATCATCCACCATCTTCAACACCTCTAAGTCCAAAAGATGCAGTGGGAGGCCCATAAGTGGAACCCTCACCTCTCTCGACCGCCTCCAAGGTTTGTGACACATTAGAAGACCATCGGTCGAGAAAATGGTGAACCATCGCAAGCACACCTTTAAAAGCAAGAGCTTGGGCGGCCGCCTCCACATATGGGAAGATGGTGAGAAAAAGGCCCTCAACAATTACAACAGCTCCAATCCCACTAAAATCACCCAATGGCCGTTAACACGTGATTGAAACCATTCCAACAAACACCTCTGAATATATTCCACCACTAGCACACATGGAGCATCCCTACTCTTCCAAGCCCCCGAGGGCTCTAATGGCGTCCAAAGATAGAAGTCTCAAGTTAACACTGCAACCTAGCAACATCCAGAAAGCATTTCAACCTCTACAATGATTCTTTCTCTCCACACAATCCTTGAACACCCTCACAAAATCTCCAAACATACTGAACCCCTCCCTTAGTCCCATCCGAAAAATAGATAGTACCCCAAATTCCATCTCTTCACACCACCACCTCCAAAAACCTACTCCATTTTTGTGAGGCCCGGAAGTTGTAACTTTGATTTTCCATATGAAACTCCTCATAAACCCACCACAGATCCTCAGCCTATAGCTGCCCTTACCCATCCTCTACTTCTCTCTGTAAAGAAAAAGCTGGAGTCGCGCTCAGTGCCTCCCACCTTAACTCAAAGGTCTTCCCCTCAATCTGAATTATGCAACTACGAACAACCCATTCTATTGTTGCACAGTCCAAGAAAATTCAGTAAATGACAAAGAACATGCAGTTTTCAACAACAATGTCACTTTCCAGAATCTTATTTTTAATTTTCAGATTTTCTTGAATAAAAATAGGAAACTTGTTATTAAACTAAAGCTAATAATTCATGAGTCTCCATCGACAACAAGTATGAGTGATGACAGATATGTAGTAAACTCAAGAGTCAAACACCTCATAAGATTGGTCCATCAAAGGGGTTCTAAAAAAGGTAGGAAAATCTCCAGATCACAAACTAATCATTCCTGCAGGGAAACCATTAATGATTACAGAATGTTTGAAAGAACAAGTCCTTAAAGACCAAACCTTGAGCAAACATTGTTGTATAACCACTTCCTCTCCACAAAGGAATTACAAAGTACCGGCTGCAAGGATACTAGAAGTTAGAACAATAAAAATGAGAAAATAAGACTTTGTATCAAAATAAAAACTGTACGTAATATCATGTAATACGATTACCAATTTTCCGCTCACTGCTCCAAAAGATGATTAAGTTCAGCTTTCATGGAAGTACCAATATGAGCTCTTCCCAAATGATACTGATGTAACAAATCCGAGTGATTAGAATAAATAAGTAACTTGATGAAAATAATCAGGGTATAATTAAAGCCCTGTACTTCCACAACCACATAATTTTTTTTTTCTTTTTTGATAAGCAATTCCATAAACATGCAATGATGAAAAGTCTAGCACGTGTATCATATCCAACATGAAGCCAGATTATAAGCTATGATTATTCACATAAAGAACGAACTTTTCAGCTAGTATCTTAAGGATTTAAGTTATACTAGGGAATTGTTTTTTTGAAGAGTTCACAAAAGGATCAGCCTGCAAACTTGGAAGGCCAGCTGATCAACTATGTGTAGAGAAAGAAGCTACAAAACTGTTGATAAATTGCCTGTCCGAAGTAGGGATGAAGACTAAAGAGAAGGTTTTTAACTCATTCGTTCCTTATATTATCTTCTTCTTATCAGATTAGTTTCATCATCGTTAAAGAGAAAAAGTTTCTTTTTTTAACATATATTGAGCAGCATAAACTTTCAATAGGTAAAATCAAAGTTGCGACTGCATATCAACAAAATATAGCAGCATGATTCCTTGTGGCAGTTCCACTTCGTCAACTCCTTTTTACAAATTAAGAAACCAATGCTTTCCTCACCTCCTAGCAGTAAACAACTTTAATTAGTACTTGACCAAGTGGTATTGCACCTCAAGATTGCAAGTATCTTCTCTTATTTCTTATCAACAATAACAACTGGAACAAATATGCTTTTCTTTCAGCATATTAGTTTTTGAGCATCTTCTGCTGCATTGTGGGATCTTAGATCTCAGTTTTATGCCTCCAGATACCCATGAGATGGGGACTGTATGCTAAACTGTAGCTTCCAGGATAAGATATGATTGATGCATATCTTATAAGGCCTTCCTTCTGTGAGAAACAAGGATCAATAAGGCCTTCCGGCTACTTTATGCTCCAGTCTACATATAAGATGGATAGGCTGAAGGGAAAATTCTAAGATGGAAACCATTCTGCAAAATGGCTCAATTCAAAAACCTGTTATCAATGGTTTAAAAGTAAATAACTGAATAAGAAGGAACATAGATTCCTACTACTGTTTAATTGTTTATGCTAATATCAAGTATGGTCTATTAGAGGGAAAAAAATATTCTGGTACATCCATTGTCCCTATCAAGAAAATGTTATCTATACAAATACCTGCAGTAGATAAACCAATTCATGCAAATCACAAGCAAAACTAGGTTAACTGGGTCAAGTGGAATGAGGTTTACAGGCAAAGCTAGAAGAAATTACATCATCCCAAATGGCAGCGATGTCCTCAGGTGATTGATTCTTTGCCTTCTCAATGTCAATAATCAAATCCAATGTCTTAGGTTGCAATGGTGTAAACCCGGCGGCAAATCTTGATGTTCTACAGAAACCGAGCAAATTCCATTTCAATAGATCACCCGGAATAGGATGGTTTTGACATTTCACGATTTCTTGCAGTGATGATGCAGTGAAAGGTTGTTTTGGATGTAAAGAAGAAAACAAAGCGTTGCCAATTAGAGTTGCAAACGAGGAAAAAACCCCCCTTGAGAAGGTTTTTGTTGTTAAACGCTGCATGATATGAAATCTGCAAACATGTTAAAAAAAAAAATCAGTCTCGCAAAGCAAACCCATTACTGAACAGATTAAAAGGCCAAACTTGTGCTCAGTTATAGGTTCAATTGAGCCTTATCTACTAGAAATTGGTTATGGCCTATGGGTAACCAGGTTCCTTTGAAGAATTTTATCAAATAGCTAGAACGCAAAACGAAATACTCTTAGTACACATAAATCCAACCACATGAACCAATCTTGGCCATCCATATGATGTAGAACCCACAAGTGTTGTGGGTTCCACATGCATATGGATGATCAAGATGCAATTTCTGTGTTTGGTCTGTGGTTGGATTATGTGCACGTAGTATTACTGCAGGGTTAAGCTCCTCTCCATACTCCTAACCTCCATACTCCTCAAAATTCCATTTTTTGAGTATAATGAGTTTAAAACGATAATCCGAATTGCTCATATCGTAAGCATCGCAGAGAAGATTATTCATACGAAAATTCAACTTGATAGGATATCTATAGAAACATATACATGGATGGTTTAAAACGTTCATTTTAACAAAAATCGTCAATTTTGTAAAACAAAGCGCGGTTTGTTCTTTTACCTATCAATATCCGATCAAGTTGAATTTTTGTACGAATCATCTTCTCTGCAATGCGTATGATATGAACGATTCGGATGATCATTTTAAACTCATATTATACTCATAAAAAAGAGTCTTGAGTAGTATGGAGAGGAGCTTAACCCTATTACTGCATTCAATAAGGCTTTTTTCAGACTTCACGTGAGCGTTAAATTGACCCACTTGCCTCTTAAGATAAAAGTCTACATAAGCATATGTGCTAGTATTCTTATACACAATTTCCTTCAACAAAGAATGAGTTAACCAACCTTTGATGAGCCGATAATGCAGTGAAGTAAAGAAATGACTCTGCTGAGCTAAGAAGAAGACCGAAATTGTTGGGGATTGATGCGCTTTCAATGCGCCCATGGACTGAGATTAATCGAACAATAACAAGAATAAAACAACCACAAGACACACGCAATCGCACAACACAAGGTTTCCGTAGTTCGACAAATTGTGCTTACGTCCACGGGCTCACACACTTTCACTGTGATTTTGAAAGAGATGATTACAATATGTTTTCTAAGCTTTAGAAAACTCTTATATAATAATGAAGATTTGACGGCTAGGGTTACACAATGTGTCTATATATAGAGAGTAGCAAAAAATTACGTTAAAAAGACAAAACGCGCGTCTGTAGCCGACTTTCGTCCAGATACGCATTGACCCGTGTCCGGACGCTCATTGATCCACGTCCGGATGCTCAAGTCCAGAGGCCAGAACAGCACTCTCGGTATTGTTCTGTCCGGTGCTCTTTTGCCCGCGTTCGGACGTGATTGCCCAACAAAAGCCCTTCTGCGTAGTCTTTCTTCACTTTATAACAATCTCCCACTTGAAATAAAACCACTCCAGACCTTCCGTAACACGAAACCTCTGTCGCCTCAGACCTGATCAAGCAAACTAGTGTGAGCCTTTCTCACCATCACCACTTTGGTGAACATATCTGCAGAATTCTCACTTGTGTAAATCTTCTCTAACTCAAACTGACCCTCCTCCAGCATAGAGCGAATAAAGTGGTAGTTAATGTCAATGTGTTTAGTTCTCGAATGAAAAACTGAGTTCTTTGTGAGGTAAATCGCACTTTAACTGTCACTGTATAAACGACAACTATCATGTTATTTGCCCAACTCTTTTATTAAACTTTTCAACGATACAAGTTCCTTGCACGCTTCTGTAGTTGCTACATACTCTACCTCTGTAATGGAGATGGTCACAATCTTCTGCAAGTGAAAAACCCAACTAATCGTTGCACTGCCGAAAGTAAATACATACCCTATCGTGCTTTTCCTGCTGTCGATGTCACCCGCTAAGTCTGAATCGACATAGCCTTGCAATCTCATGTCTAAGCCACCATAACATAAGGAGTGTTCTAAAGTACCTCTCAGATATCTCAGAATCCACTTCACAGCTTCCCAATGCTCCTTGACTGTCACTGTATAAACGAAAATTGTTCTGTTCTTTGCCCAACTCTTTCATGAAACTTCTCAACCATACAAGTTCCTTGCATGCTTCTGTTGCTGCTACATATTCTGCCTCTGTAGTGGAGATAGTCACAATCTTCTGTAACCGAGATATTCAACTAATCGCTGCACTGCCCAAAGTAAGTGCATACTATGTCGTGCTTTTCTTGCTGTCAATGTCACCCGCTAAGTCTTAATCGACATAGCCTTGCAATCTCATGTTTGAGCCGTCATAACATAAGGAGTGTTCTGAAGTATCTCTCAGATATCTCAGAATCCACTTCATAGCTTCCCAATGCTCTTTGACTGTCAGTGTATAAACGACAACTGTCCTGTTCTTTGCCCAACTCTTTCATGAAACTTTTCCACCATATAAGTTCCTTGCATGCTTCTGTAGCTGTTATATATTCTGCCTCTGTAGTGGAGATAGTCACAATCTTCTGTAACTGAGATATTCAACTAATCGCTGCACTGCCCGAAGTAAATACATACTATGCCGTGCTTTTCTTGCTGTTAATGTCACCCGCTAAGTCTGAATCGATATAGCCTTGCAATCTCATGTCTGAGCCGTCATAACATAAGGAGTGTTCTGAAGTACCTCTCAGATATCTCAGAATCCACTTCACAGCTTCCCAATGCTCATTGCTTGGATTGACCATAAACCTACTCACTACTCCCACGGCATGTGCAGTGTCTGGCCTGATACAGGTCATAGCATACATACGACTACCTACTTCAGATGCATAGAGTACCTTGGCCTTGTGTTCCTGCGCTTCAATACTGACTGCCCCTTGTTCATTTGAAAGTCTGAAGTGGCTTTCCAAAGGTGTGCTAACTGGCTTAGAACCATCCATGTTGAATCTCTTCAACACATTTTCTACGTACTCTGACTATGAAAGGTTCAACTGTCTCTTTGCTCTGTCCTTCCTGATTCGCATCCCTAGGATTCGTTTTGCAAATCTCAAATCCTTCATTGCAAATTCACTCGACAGTTGTGCCTTGAGATTTTTTATCTCAACCATGTCTGACCCTGCAACAAGCATGTGACATCTACTGAACCCAGTTTTTATCATAAATTGTCAAACTTATTATACCACTGTCTCGGTGCCTGTTTCAGACCATACATGCTCTTCTTCAGCTTGCAAACCTTTTCCTTCTTACCTTTCACAACAAATTCCTGTGGCTGCTTCATATAAATATTTTTCTCCAGCTCACTGTGGAGGAATGCGGTTTTAACATCTAACTGCTCCAGATGTAAATCTTCCGCTGCCACTATACTCAGAACAGATCTAATAGTCGAAATCTTAACAACAGGAGAGAATATCTCGGTGTAGTCGATACCTGATTTCTGTTGAGATCCTTTTACCACTAACCTTGCCTTATACCTCTTGTTGCCGTCAGATTCTTCTTGTAGTTTATAAACCCATTTGTTGTGTAGGGCTGATTTTTTCTTGGGTAACTGAACCAAGTCCCAAGTCTGGTTTGTGGAGAGAGAATCCATCTCGTCCTCCATAGCAAGTTCCCACAGCTCCCTGGTTTTTACCTGCAATACATTTTCATAACACTCTGGTTCACCACTATCTGTTAGTAACAAATAGTTCAAAGTAGGAGAATAACGAACTGTAGGTTTGTTA
>JAUTBS010283039.1:0-11013 GCA_032361285.1 Aequorea victoria
GTCCTCTGAGGCCATTCCTTTGACTGTGGTCCATTAGTCCATGGATCACAGAGATGTCACCCCAATTTGGGATAATCGGAGAAGCCCCCATTTATCTATGGTTAGTGTTGCCTAACCCTGTATGGCCTCAGCTGTCGATGAATTCCTTAATATGCCCTTGGAAAACTAGATCCTCCAAATGTCTTTTATAGGCATAGCAATCCTCTGTTCGGTGCCCTCTTTCCTTATGGTAAGAGCATCTCATCTTGACTCCATCACTGATCGCTGCTTGGACGGAGGCTTCCGACATTCTCGATGGCCATTGGAAGTAAGTTATCTCCATTATCTGAGGGAGAATCATGTAGATGGGCTCTTTAAATATGGTGTTAACAGTCATCCTTGTGTTTTTATAGCCACCGTCATGCCTATTTGGACTAAAATAGTATGTTCGGCCTGTATCCATTCTTGGACGTTTGATTGGCTTTCTATAATTCGAGCGTTGGACCTTTTGGGGCTTGATCCTGGCCCGTCTAGATTAGTTATCCCCGTATCCTCCTCCTTCTGGATGTATTGCTCCACCTTTCTCATCAACTCGACAATAGTTTTGGGCGGTTCCATTATCAAAGTACCCCTGAGCTCGCTTCCTAGGGAGAGCCCCAAGCAAAACGTTGCTACTGGCATCTCCTCACTATAATGCTCGACCTCGTTATAAGTTTCCTAGTATTTTCCAGCGTATGTTTGTAGGGGTTTCTTTTTACCCCTCTTTAGGACTAGGAGAGTGTCAATGTCCTTGGGGACTTTGGTGCAAGTTATGAATCGCGCTACGAAATTCGTGGCCGATTCCTCCCAATTATCATTGGAGGATGCTGATAACTTGTCAAACCACCTCAAGCTAGTCTCTCCTAAGCTGGATGGAAAGACCTTGCACATAAGGGAGTCATTATTGCTCCATAATGTCATCATCTGTCTGAAGTGGTTGATATGTGCGTTCGGGTCCATTTTTGCATCGTAAGAGGCAAATTTTAGGAGGGAGAACCCTTTTGAGGGTGCCAAGGAATTGATCCGAGCTGAGAATGGCGTGGAGAGAAAGATACTAGGAGTGGTGTTTGATAGTATTGTCGGACTAGCTGGGATAAATCCTTGGTCGCTCGGCCTTGGGGTTGTTCTGGCCATCCTGCTCAGTCGAGAAGCTGTGTTAGCCACACTCTGAGTGGTGAGCTTTTGCCACTTCGGTCATTTTTCCTTCAGGCTTCATCGTTCGGGAGTTATCACTTCACCGAGACAAGCGAGCGTAAGACTGCTCTTCGATGCTTCATTGTGATGAGGGGAAATAACTGCTTTCCCCGATGTTAGTCCCCTCGCCCTAAGGATTCTTTGGGGCCAAATTTTCCCTTTGTTCGACCTGGCTTGGCTGAGATATCATTAGGGCTAACTTTTTCCCTTGCTGTATTTGGCCTGTGCGAGGGTCCAAGCTCTTCCTTGGTGAAGGAGGAGGCTGAACCTTGATGAGAGTAGAGTCGTGCCTACTGGTTGAGTCATCTTCCTATGGGCCCTTCTTTGGTTGGTGGAGCTGGCTACCTTTAATTTTGCTATTTCGTCCCTCATATGGTTGAAGGCGGCCTCTTAGTCAAACGCCTCTATAAGACGTTTAGATGTTTGTTGTACGGGCCTGTTACCTTTTTGTTTAGCCAATTTTCTCGTTGAAATCTCATCTACGAGACTATGCTCCCGACTGGACCGATCATCTCCTTCCGAAAAAGTTTTGGACGGAGATGCCATGAGAGATGATCAAGCTTATCTAGTTGAAGATGCCCCCACAAACGACGCCAAATGTGCGAGCAACAAACTCACAGTGTTTGTATGGATCGGGTATGATCAAACCAAGCTTGGATCCGCTCATTGTATGGATGCTTGGCCCTGGAGAAGAAGAATAAAGTTACAGTCCGGTGGGGTATTCTCACCGGAATCCCTCTCCGATAGCTAAGTTAGCATAAGTAAGCTTGACTTTAAACTAAAACGAGGTGTAATTAAATATGTAGAGAGTAATATATCTGAGAGAGTAAAATTTCACACACCTTGGTTTGTACAAGAACCTTCATATTTATAGACAAGGTTGAGGCTTTGAGGGGACACATTGTCCTTGTCATGATATCATTATCCCTACTGTTCTTCTATCTCAGGCTAAGCCTAGCTCTACCCAGGTAGAGCAACCATCAAGATGAATGTAGAGTAGTCATCATGTTAGTGTGAGCCTTGTGCTTTTTAAATGCACAATGAATGCCACCTAGAGGGATCTAATTGTGCTCTGACGCGCATTTAATACTCATTGATGGTGCATTAAATACCCATGCATCATCACCTGCTCATCATCCAGGCTGTCACAATCAAGTTTTACTGCTCGATCTCACCTACGAGCACCTCTTGCTCAGCCTCGTGTACGAGCATTGAGTGCTCGGCCTCACGGACGTTTGCCGACTTGTAGTGCTCGGACTCACCTACGAGCACCTCTTGCTCAGCCTCGTATACGAGTATTGAGTGCTCGGCTTGTGGCTAACATGCCATTTTCTTTGGTTTCTTTCTTCGCCTGACCCGATTCATATTCTATGGGTCCGGGTCATAACGAGGAAATTGGGCTTACGTTAAATCGGGCCCTTTCAGAATGATAATTCAAAACTCAATATCATAAGCGGAAAAAAAGAAAAATAACAAAAAAGAAACTATTGGTAAGCAAATATAAATAGAGAATTATTGAATTATAGAAATATAAAGTTGTAGTGGTATGCAAAAAAGAAGTGTCATCCGACTTTACTTTTGAATTCACAACAAGGTGTTAACATTTATAATTTATGTAGTATAGATGTTTATGCCAATCTTTTGTGTACTAATACTATTCAATTGTTAAAAATGGTTTTTAATTATAAATTTAATTTTGACAAAATTTGAGGCAAAATAAATGTGGGACCCGAACGTCTTTTAAGATGGGTATAGGTTGATATGCATACTCCAAAAAAGATAAACAACGTATATTTATTTACAAAAATCCATTAAGAGGTGAATGAAAAATTATCATCCAAAAATCACTATTTGAACAGGAGTTTACTGAAAGAATTAAGTTCTTGTCCCACATTGTAAGTTTAGATAAACTTAAGTGGGCTTATATAAGCTTCAAGATTATATTTGAGTTTGGTCCCAAGAAGTATCCAAATTTTGTGAATGGAGAGGACCGGCTTGGGCTTGACCCAAAAATAACAAGCGCGTGCCGCTTGCATGCACTGAGCCAAGCTGGGCTAGTGGCGCAAGTAGAATTTTTAAGAAAGTTTATTTTTTAACTTTTATTTTGAAATTAATAATTTTATTAGGAAACTAGCAAATTTTAGTATTATGTTTTTAGGATATTAGGTTTCCTGATTGGAGTTTATTCACTTTTTCTATTTTACTTGGTTTATTTTCCTATTTTTGTGGTTACTTGGTCCATAAGGATTAGATTTGGTTTATTTCCTAATGTTTAAATTTTCTTTTCTAAGTTTTTTCTATTAGGTTTAGTTTGGTAGTATTATAAATAATGATCTAAGTTTTTAGGACAAGATAGCTAATTATTAATACGAATTTCAAAGAGTTTTTTCTTGTATGTGTTTGTTTTAGGGAGAGTATCTCTAACTTCAAGTAGACTTGTGAATTTTAGTGTTAGTGATCTTTTAGCCAATATGTAACGCCCCGAAATTCAAAACATCAATAGATATAATTATAATACATAAGGTTATGCTAATACTAACATCATCATTATATTACATAAGTAGAGCGTTAAAGTTTTATATTACATTCCAAAAGTTTAAAAGTTCCTTCATACTTCAACATTACAGGCCAACCAAAAATTACAATTAACAAAAAATGCAAATGACCTTCGAGATCTTCTTAAGTCAACCACGTATACACTTCATTGAAATCCTCTTCTGCAGCTTCATCATCATAACCTGACATAAAATATCATGAGCTGCAAAGTTCAAGAAGAGATTCAAGAAATCATACATTTCTAACATCAATAATACACATACATATAAATAACGAAGCACATAATCATATTAACAGCATAATTGCAATGTATGCATATGAATATGCATCAAACCAAACTCTAACAACGAAACATCATCACAACTCTAGGATTCTTTTTGCCGAAAGGAATCACTTTTACCTAGACTTCCAAGATGTGAATACTAAAGCCATCAATAGTTAGAACCTCCTTGTGACATTATGACTCATAGTCAAGTTATACACTCCGTCGATTCATACAAGACACAAGAATGTCATCGATCAATTAGACCCTCCTTAAGACATTATGACTCATAGCTCGAGTTAGATGTTCAGTCGGTTCATCCAAGTCACAAGTACGCGGGGTCAACCAGGTCATGGTCTAAACATCCTTTCATTACTGACACATGCCTCTGAACAGCTCACCTCAAGAGTTTTGATGTTTTCTCCAGCGTCAATTCAAAGTCAAACTCGGTGCACTAATACACATCAAAAAATTTCCCAAGGCATTAACATAAATGGGAATTTTCCCATACCACAACAATTTGGGAACTTGCACATGTTTCAAGAAGTCTCACTACGAAAAGAATTAACTAACCATGCTAGACACAAGATGACAAACCCAACCCATGACATAGACTATGCATGGACAACATCATGCTTAATGACTAAGATGTAATCTCGATATATTCATATCATTTAAGTTCATCCAAACACATAAGAATACAACAATAGGGGTAGACAAGGATTAATATACATAAAGTTCACATATAAACTTCAAGTTCTCTTAAATTTTTGAATTTTTCAGAATCTGTCATGCTTCTTTTAAATCTATTTTAAAATACAAAATGTCCATGAAACCTTATGAAAATTGGCATAGACTATATTAGGATGTTATCTAACATTTTAATGAAAGACCCGAAATCTCAAAGTGAACAGAAGTATAGGTAAATGGGGCTTAAACATAATCTATCTAGATGTGACCCTATTTGGTAGGATCTAAATATGTCGAAATCCGTCTAACCAAATTGAGTGGCATAAATTATGAATAAAACTAGATTCATAAATATTTCTTTTCTAATAACTTCCGTGTCAAGGAGATTTTTTTAAAATTAATTAAAATTTGTCAAAATGGGTTGTTAACCTACTTCTAAGGGACCTATTTACGTAAAAGTTGTTTAAGGGTTTCAAAACTCATTTTTAGGCCTCACCACAAATCACATATGCTAATAACACATTAATATAGCTTCAATAAAAAATATTATAATTTTTTAAGATTTGAAAGTTCGTAGCAGGCACATGTTCCTATTGTTTTTTGTCCTTTCTATAGTCCATTCATCTTGTTTTTATTCTTATATGTAGGGATGAAAGAAAAACCGAATAAACTGAAAAAACAGATTAAACCGATCAAAAAAACTAATGTATGGTCGATTTTTACAAAAAAAACGGTCTGTTCGATTTTGAAATAAATAATTTTTTAAATTCGGTTCGGTTACCGATTTTATATACCAAACCGACCGATTTAACTGAACCGACCGATGACTTCCTAACATCTTAATTCTTAAGTTCTTAATAGAGACACGGGAGTTGGGACACCCCCAATTTGGATGCATGCCTTACTATTGTTGCCCCATTCATGTTATCACTTGTCATAGTTGTTCTGGTTCACTTACCGTATATGTTTTTCGTATTATCAAGTGCAAAACGTCTCATTGAACACAAGAACACGGGAGAGATGACAGTGGATTGTGAATTTGTATTCCTCTGCCATGTACTCATTCTCGTGGGGTATCACACCTGACCACATCTTCGAATGAACTTTGACTTTTAAGTGAAAGAGAAACAGCAATTACGGGTGCTACGCATACATCTTAGAATTCTTAGATGTTCATCTTTGGTATTACATGACCAACTAATGTAACTTTGAGATGATAGGTTACTTTTCTTAACTGTTGTAGCTCAATAAAAGATCCAGGCCTTGCAGCAAATCATTATGTTTTATAGAGAATCCTTTATTTGTTTGATTCAACCAATTAAATCTTGTCCACAGTTGGATTTTTAAGGGAAGCAGGTTAATGTGAGAGTACTGTTATTCTTGATTAAACTATTCAATTCATCACAAATTCATAATCCACTGCCATCTCTCCCATGTTCTTGTATTTCAATAGCTGCTGTTTTGCTGTGTTGAATGGACTGTTATTTGAATTATGTTTCAATAGGCTGCTGTTTTGCTGTGATGGATGAACTGTTATTTGTGTTAATTAGTTATTAGGTGATGATGTTATTGCAGTGAAGTGTTATTGCAGTTAATTAGGTGAACTATTATTGCAGTGAAGATTTGATGATGTTAGATAAAATCGATCGAACCGATCGAAAACCGATTATTTCGTTTTTATGTCATAATCGGTCGGTTTCGATTTTCTTAAATACAAAACTGATGAGTTCGGTTCGGTGTGAAATATGGTCGAAAAATCGACCAAATCGAACCGATTACACCCCTACTTATATGTTCATTCCTAGTGGATCCATGCATATGTCACTCAAGAACACCTTACATATAGTCCATCATCATCATCATCCAACAAGTCCATGGTCTATCCAAGTCAAGTCTTGCTTAGGTCAAGTAGGTTCTTATTCTTAACTTAGATTCTCATTTCCATCATTGTTCTTGATTTAGATTATTTCAGATTGGAGAATGTTGAGATATAGAATGTGATATAGAAGATTAGATCAAGAAAGGTTACGAACTTAGTTTTAGTTTCTCTTCCTCTCTTCTTGTTTCTTCTTCCTTCTTCTTTTTTCTTTCTCTCTCTCTCTCTTTCCCTCACTTGGGCCAAATTTTAGAGTGGGAGAAATAAGGAAGAGACCTTCTGTTTATAGGCCTTTGGGGTGGCTAAGGATCAAATATACCCCTTAATTCAAATGAAAAATAATTATTTCCAATTCAATGTTTTTAATTTGAATAAGATGGAATATTGTCCTAATTAGAGATTTAGCTTCCACTATTGAGTCTCAAACCAACGAAACCAAGAATATTAACTTAGGTTTAAGTATTGTTTGGATTAACTCCGTGACATGGATCAATGATTCAAGTATTGTTTGGATTAACTCAAAGACATGGTTGAATAGTGACATATTATTCTATTTTCTTATATTTCTTTTTTAAATTGCAAGATCAAATGTCACATCATCACTCTCTCATCTCATGGAGATATATATATTTTATTTCTCTTTTTATTTTATTTTAAGGAGATAAAAGTCAAATCAATCATCTCTCCTCTCATGGAAAATTCTAGAGTTATATATATATATATAATTTTTTATTTCTATTTAATATATATATGTATATATTCTAGAGAATATATTTGGGCCATATTTTAATTGTCTTGGGCCTATATATATTCCATTTGGGTCTTGTTTGAATTTTTTGATCAAAATTAAATATTTGAGCTTAAACTAAGTTATTTGGGCTAGAATTGATTTAGTTGGACTAGAATTTATTTTCTTGGGTTTAGTTATATTATTTGGGCCATGTTTATGAATTTGGACCTATATCTAAGCCCACTTAATTAAATCTATGCAAAGAAAACTAGTATTAACCTTTTAAATTAAATTGACCCAAACAAGGCTTAAAGCCTTTATTTATATGATTATCATTTTTAAGTTAAATTATCTTAATAACTTATGTTGAGAACTTATGATTCGGTTTTAGAATCTCAAACTCGTATTTACTACTAATTAGGTTTCTAATTATGGTTTTAAAAAATACAGAGTTTATACATTACGCTTCCCTGAATCAGTTGGTATCAGAACTAAACCTTTGTCCGAAACTTAATCATGGCACGAGGTGGCATTGCAAACAAGGGACGAGGGGATAGATTCGTCACTGTCAAAGAGGTGTATTAGCAGAATAACGATGCACGAGATGCCTAGGCGGAGGAGAGAATGACACATAGGAGGAGTCAATCGTTGCCATAACTGAGCAAATAGTTGCCTTAACCACGATTTTCTACCTCGTAATTGTCAACCAAACCAACATCCTACCGTGAGAGGTTTCAGATGACAATTTCGTCACTAGCCCTTTCATTGACCAACAAACGAGGAGAAGAGGTAGGGCATTCGTTGATAACAACCATGACTCTTGGCGCGGGAAAACAGGTTTTAAGATCGACTTACTTGAGTTCCTGGGAGGTTTGATGCCAAAAGGATTTCTGTAATGAATTTATGATGCCAATAAAAAATTGAATTTTGAAGAGGTTCCAGAGGCCAAATGGGTTTCTTTAATGGCTACGAAATTTCGTGGCAGAGTTACTGCATAGTGGCGGTACACAAAAGTTACGAGGTCTCGCCAAGTAAAAGTCAAAATTGTGACGTGGAAAAAATTAAAGAAATATTTATTTTTGCCCTTTTACCTCTTAATTACATTTGAATCATGAATTGAAAGAAGTTTGAGATTCAGCATTCACATAATGGTGAGTTTGGTTTTCAATCTTTTTCGCAACCTAAAGATTACTACGTGTCTGAAAATTCTCAACAAGAAACTTCTAATAACTACTAGAAGTCAACTCTAATATACCGTGAGTACCCGAAGAAGGAGATTGAAATTCATCAAATCGAAGAAAAAGAAGAGGTTAAAATTTTAAATGAGGTTGTGGAACACAAAAAATTAGCCTCGTATAAGATGAGGTTGTCTAAGAGACCAAAGAATTTGCCAAGACTGAGAAGGTTGAATAATTCCAAGAGAATTATTACTGTATGAAGATCTATTCAATTGTACGGCTTCATCAACACATCTTCGTTTTTCATCAAGATTTTATTATTAGTTATCTTATTTTGAATTGACGAACTGATTGGATGGATGTCAATATCAAGTGTGAAAAGTTTGTAACTCATCAACAATATCTAACGTTTTGTTCACGTTTGAAGATTAAAAATTATGGGAGAACAAATGTTAGAGATAGTGCATGTCTCACTCTTACAATCCGAGGATGGATTTCTTTCAAGCTAGGAAAGAGGATGCAGGCAAAATTTTCAAAAAAAATTATTTTTTGTTTTTATTTTAGAATTAATAATTGTGTTTAGAAACTAGAAATTTTAGTATTCTTTTTTCCTAGGATATTAGGTTTCCTGATTTGAGTTTTTTTTTTTTTTCTATTTTACTTAATTTCTTTTCCTATTTTGTTAATTACTTGGTCAATAATAATTAGATTTGATTTATTTTCTAATGTTTTAATTTTACTTTCTAAGTTTTTTCTATTAGGTTTAGTTTTGTATTATAATAAATAGGGTAAATTACAAATATCTTCTCGAGGTATTTAGTAAATAGTTTTGAATCCTCCAGATATGAGAAATTACATCTCGCTACTTAAAGTTTATTTTCACATAACAATTAGTCCATGTCGTTAAATAGATGTTAGGGTTTGAGTTAATTTTTTGTTTAATGGACAAAATTATCCCTCAATCCTACGAACCTCATCTCTTCTCTTCTCTAAACTCTAGTCACCCAAAAATCAGCACCACTACCACCCAAAACCACCGCCACCACCACAACCCCCCAAAGCCACCGCCACCACCTCAACCCCAAAGCCACCACCAAAACTGCCATCACCACCGGCACGAGCGAATTCCACCCAACTATCACTAGTGAATCCCACCCAATAACCACCAAAACCCACTATCACCTCCGCCACAATCCACCATCAGATCTAGCAAATCCCACCCCAGCCACCATTCTGTCACCATCGATACCTACCCCATCCCAAACTACCAACACCAACACCCAAAACCACCACCACCAGAGACACCCATACCGAAGTAGCGAATACATTTTTCAGTGACCTCAAGCATTTGGTGCTCGGTGTTCTCATACCATTCGCTGCCACCGTCGATGATGGTGTCTCCGACCTCTATGTGCTCGGAGAGAGCTGCGATGGTTTGGTCCACTAGTGAACCGATCGCCATTCATCATCGTCGTTCGTCATCACTACCTCCGCCATTGGCAATTTTGGGAGTGCCGGTGGTGATGGGGGGATGAGACTGGAAAATATAGGGGAAGTTTTTGGTGTGATGTTGCGAGAATGATTGGTGGTGATGGCAGTTTGCGGGTTTGTAGTGGTAGTTGTAGTTTGGGGTGACATTTGGGGGTTGTGGTGGTGGGTTTGGGTAGTGTTGGCAGTTTGGGGGTGACATTTGGGGTTGTGGTTTGGGATAGGGTGGGATCGACAGTCACATAATTGTGGTAGTGGTTTTGGGTGTTGGTGGAGGTGATTTAGAATTATAATAGATAATGGTATATATGTTATTTTTATTTTTTTGTTAACTCTGTTAATGACTATGGGAGTATATGTAATTTTTTATATCTCGATGGATTGATTGTATTTGAGCAATAACTGAAGAGAGGTATTTGTAATTTGCCTTAATAAATAATGATGCAAGCCTTTAGGGCAAGATTGCCACACCCCAAGATTTATAGGCATGTCCGACCATGACCATTGGCCTTGGCCTAATGAGCCACGAAAATATAACGATTAAAAATACTATGAAATATACAATGTATTGAAAGATGCTATATACGAGTAAATCAATAATTTAAAATGTGACGGATATCTCTGGATCACAAAATAATTCACTAAAACACGACCAATCATGCTTATCCAAAAGTCATCTCGTCATAAAAAATAATACCGTCTCACAAAAAAATATAAAATAAAATATCATAAGAGGTCACTACTATTGGATCCCAATACACGATAGTGCCGTCTACTAGCCCGTTGATTGATTACCTGAAATTGTTAAAATACAACGTCAACTCACAATTCAGTGGATAAAAAATATACATAGTAGAATATAGTTCTAATACATAATATTACAATTAACTTTAGTCGAACATAATCATGACATACGATATGCGGTGTAGAATCATACAAACCATTTTGTTGTCCCAATAATCAACCCAAAGGGGGGGTGAATGGGTTGTTTGGCAAAACTTAGTATCTTTTTGCAAAACTC